>JAPFFP010043302.1:0-13348 GCA_026153255.1 Solanum medicagineum | reverse complement strand
CTGCTGCAGGTGCGGATAGTCAGTAAAACAGGGGAAACTCTGTCGAAATTTCGGTAGATTTCGTACACATAAGGATGAAACTTGTGGTTGAACGTGGGTCTGGGTGTCCAATCGGCACCAGTCATGGCCCCGGGGTTGGGTCGTGACACACACTTATATATTTTCTCAAATTTTTGACGAGATTGAATTTTCAAAATTTCACAGGTGTGCGGCAGGTCCACTTCGTGGACTTGTTATCTCGACTTGTTCCACCAAATTTTAAAATTTTAAATCTTTTGAGGGGCATTTCGGACTTTTTTCCAACCCCTCCCAAACTTGAAACATGACCCATTTAGGTCATTTTGATGAGTAAATAGGGTCAAAAATCCCATTCTAAGTCCTTATTCACAATACTTGAAAGTTAGGACTTGAGAGAGAGAGAAGAAAGAAGAACGTGAGATTGGAGAATCCTTGATGGGTGATTTGAGGAGCTTTATCCCAGGTATATAAGGTTAAACTAAAAGAATGAGATTGTTCTCCCATGTGTCCCATAGATGGTCTTAAATGAGAGTTGACGGTTCTTGAGTCTACATGCATGAATCTTGATTATTTTCTTGAAAAAAGTTATACTTTTTACATGTATTTTTGTATGTTGATGATCATCATAGACTTGCTTTTTTGAATTGAATATTTTCTTGAGATATTGCATAAACCCTTTATGTTAATGGTTAAGAGCATGCATGAAAGAAGATAGGGATTGAGTCTAGAGCCTTGATGGAGAATGTGATTGGGGTTGTGATTGAGATTGAGATGTGAGAACGATGATGAGTTGATAGAACTTGATAGTCCCATGAGTTTCCATAAATGAACTCTAATGATTTATCTATTCAATTGTTCCCTAATGACCGTTCTAAGCCTTAAGCTATTGATTGAGATGTTGATTGGTGAGAGATTAGAGTCTCTATGAGACTAATTGAAAGATTGTGCGTCTGTGAGGTTGATTGAGGTGATTGGATTGAGATAGTTTAATTGGATGGATTATTTTATGAGCATTGAGTCATGGGAGGAGTATCGAGTACCAAAAGAGTAAGAGTTAGTCCAACTCGCACTCGTCAAACTGCGTAGCTAAGAGTAGGTGAGGATTAGAACCATTACGTCTCATTGTGGTTCCCTCTGGATAGTGTCCCTGAAATAATAGGGGACTTAACTTTAACGGATACCTGGTCCCTAGTGGATTCGATTTGTCCCCTACCTGGAAAGTATGGAATGGTTGTGGCAACAACGATGACTTGTTGTACAATCACTGACTCATAAGTGGTTGTTGTCGGATTAGAGAAACTCCCAGAAAGTTCCTACCTTGAGTACTCTAAATGTGATGAGATGAGAAGTGATGTGATGAAATGAGTTAAGATGAGTCTGATTTGATTGTTGATTGGTTGATGGGTCACTTGTCTACTATTTGCTCTTGCTTTAGATAGACATTTGATATGTTGATTTTGCTATCCTTGATATTGATTGTTATTTCTATATTATTCTACCTGTTTCGGTTTCACTCAGCTATTTTACATACAGTACATTCCAAGTACTGACGTCCCCTTTTGGTCATTAGCAGGCGAATCGTTGAGGATTTTCGAGCGTTTAGCAGATTAGTGAGTCTCCCCTAATTCGGAGGATTCATTACATTATTTTTCATCAAACTTTAGAGTTAGAGTTGCTTATCTTTTTATTTTGATTGAGATAGCCATGGGTCTGTCATTGGCACCACGTAATAGTCATAGAAGCTTCATAGACTAGAGTCGAGTGTTAATGATTGGAACTTGTCAAGCTAGTTTCCTTCTACTAGCTATATATTTCTAACATTATTTTGATACTAGATGAAATGTGCCCATTTATTCTTCTTTATCTTCCGTTGATTAGTAAGATTATTGATTGAATGAATGTGATGAGTCCAAGAGGTTCACTTGGGGTCTAGCAATAGTCCTTGGGTGCCGGCCACATCTTGGGTTGTGACACTTCTCTTCTACTTGTATTTCCATACCTCGATGCCACGACCTCTCTGGTTTCTTTCTCACCCACCTTGTGGACGTTCTCTATCATTGTCACCTCCACTTGCTGGCACTACAACTCTAGCCTACTGATTTGCGAGGACAGTTATACAAGGGTAAGGACACTCCCTCCTCACATGTATTGTCTCTCCACAACTATAACAACTGCGATAAAGAAAGATCGAATGCTTTGTGTGGGAGAAGCTCCTTGTCTATCATGTGCCATGGCCTGATGTGAAGTCCCAAAGTAATCACCTGTAGAAGCATGCATGGCTGATTGAACTAGTCGGGCTGCAATGGTCGATTTACCTAATCCTCTGAAGTAAGAACCATGAAAATTATTCGTATTCTTGGGCCTCTTAGCAAAAGCTTTCGATTGCCTAACATTTCTCACTCCTTAAACCTTCTTTACAAAATCTATTACCTCATTGAAACTCTTACCTGCAGCAGTCATATGAACAGATAAATTTTTATAACTCAATATTCAAATCTTTGACAAATAATTGAATTCTCTCCTCCTCTATTGTCATCAGCTTAGTTGTATACCTGGACAAGACATGAAACTTAGCCTCACAAGCGGCTATCGTTCTGCTATCTTGCTCAAGTGCCATAAACTCATTCTTCTTGTATTCTCTCAAAGTCCAATGCATATACTTTTAAAGAATAAGGCATGACATGGAGCCCACGTAAGTGGTGGAAAAATCTATGATCGACACTGTCATGACCTAAGCCTAGAGTCTAGACGTGATACAGCGAATGGGGAACCCGAATGAACCCAAAACAAGCCTCTTAACTTGTCATTACACATCATTGTCATGGAAGCATGTAAAAAACATTTAAGAGCAAGAATAGGGGAAAAAGGACTAAGGGAAAAGCTTGCACAATATCATAGTCAAGAGACAAGAGTCAAACTCATATCATAGATACATAACATGTCCAACAATCACCTCTACTAAATAGATACGAGCAGGGGCCAAGACAAAGCAACCTTGCTCACTGTCATAGTCAAATAAAACATAAAGAAGAGTGTCTCAATACATAATAAGATAGCATAGACTAAGGTCCCCGAAGTGGAGGACTCACCAACTAGCTTGAGTAGCACAGAACTAGCCACGTGGAGGAGGATGATCAACTTAGGCTCCGGTTCCTACATGGTGATATCATGTAGGCAAGAGTATGCGTTAGTACGTTTGAATTTACTAAGTATGTAGGATGCAATGCAACAATAGATAGGCATCATAATCAAAATGTATAATATTAAGCAATATGCATAATATAGCAATATGGCAATGTATGATCAATGCTTAAGTAAAAGTGCTTAAGTAACTCATGCTCATATAGGATATCATATGTGTAGAAGAGACCAAGCTAGCTATTCAAGGTACAAACCCCTTGGTGGTTGGGTGGTACAAACCCCTCACATGGTGGATGATAATCACACCTTATTACCACGGTGGCGAAGTACAAACCCCTCACATGGTTGATGAGTACAAACCCCCACCTTGGTTACCCGGGCTCTTATCCCCCCGGATCAGGTATGGTCTAATGTAATACTTTATATAGATTATATCATATATATAAGCTCATTTCATCATCATATAGTGATTCCTATCATATCTCATGCTTTGGACTTTCAACTCCTCAAGAAACCACATCCAGACATTTTATCATACACTTAGAGAGTGTGTAATGCTAGTGTAAAACCATGAAATATAGAGATGAAATCATGTAAGAAAAATCCATTGTAAAACCATCAATCAACACCTTGCAATACCCTCAAGCAACATACATCAAAACCCCTTCTCAAATCTTATAATATATCAAAGATTTATAGCTCAAAACATAACAAAATAGTCACAATTTCTCATAGCTTTAACATAGTGTGTAGTGAATTTCATAATAAGCAAGAACCATTTGTAAATCAATTTTAAATCATGCAATTTAAGTAAAAGGAGGTTTGGGTATCATAGGTGAAAGGAAACCACATACCTTAGCTTAGAGATAAACTTGGTGAAGATTGGAGATGGAGACTTGAATTTTGAAGTAGAACCTTGAAGGAGAACCTTAGCTTGGGATGAGGGTTTGGGACTTGAATTTTGGGAGTGAAAATGTGGCTAAGTGTTTGAGTGAGTACTGAGAAATGTTTAGGATGATATGAGGGTGAAATAAGGATAAGTATGGGTAAAAACATGTTTGAGAACACTTAGGCCCAAGACTTAGAGGTCTTGGATCGAACTAAAAAATAGTCCCTAAAATGTAGAGGCGCGTCGCAGAGGCGACGCGAAACCCCACTAGAAATTGCACTTTTGAAATTTCCTAATTGCTAATCTTTCGCTCTTAAATCGGGGTTAGACCCTTTTTCACCTAATTTTGACTCCTTAAACAAGAATATGAAGTCGAATTTTTGAAATAGCAAACAGATTTTGAGATATATGAAATTTAAAATTTTGGGCATTCTAGGGCAAATTTTCGGACACTTTTTGGGGTCATTTCAGACACTCCATAAAATCTCTATGCCATTGCTTTTCCTCGCCTTGAAGATGAAATATTACAAACTTAACCCCATGACAATATACAATACCTAACTTATAAACTCGCTCATAGCAATCTAGAATAATCTCATAAGCTTCCTCACTCTCTGAACCTTGGAACACTAGAGGTTTTAGTTTCAGGAACTAGGTCAATATTTCATGCTTAGTACCAATCATTACTAGGTCTAGAAGGATATGGAAGAATGCATCATTATCTAAAGTTCTCTCCACATTAGGTCCTACAGTTGCAACGAGATGGGTTACTGGAGCTTGAGTGACAGACACCGTGGAAATGACTCCAAAATACACCAAACCACTTGAAAAGGTTGATACATGTAGGGTAATTATTATGTCTAAAAGGGAAGGTCCTGCACTCCCAGATTGTGGATCTCTCTTAACCTCAAAATTCTCTTTAACTTTAACCTTCACATTTTTTCGATCTCCACCTAGTGTGTAGGTTGGGCCTCTCCGACTGATACATTTTTGTCTTGTGCCTCACCCTCAGTGGGTGCTATTCTTCCCTAGCCTTAGCCTCTATCTCTCCCTTGCCCGTTACACCTTCCCGTTGGTTCCTCTATAGGCTCGTTGGTGGGAGTTGTTGGCTTAAAATCATTGTAACACATGTTGATTATCTGTGTATAGAAAAGCGAAGGAAGTTAGAAACTAATTTGGATCGTCAAATACGAATTGAAATCAAGTCATAGCATGAAAAGATGAGAGAAGGAAAATATAAAAGAGTCTTATAAGTTATGTAGTCTGTCAAAGAAAAACACAAACATCTTGGCACTATTCGACAAGACTCTATTAGACTCATTTTGGTATAATGAGATCAATAAATCAAAACTTTGTTACCAACTTTGTCACGGCACCATACCGACTGTGAGCGACACCTATCATAACTTTTGGGTGGGAGAACCAATACCATAACTCAACTAAGCAGATTAGCACATATTAAGTATGTAGTGTTATGGAAACAAGTTTAAATAAAATCAAGTTGAGTTCCCATAAACTCAAAGAAATCTAAGTAACACAGAAAAAATTTCAAGTTGAAACTCATTGTAACAAAACTCTATCTACGAGTTCAACATAAAGGGATGCAATCCCAGAAAATTAAATAAATAAGTGTCTGAGTCTAAGGAAAAATGGACTAAAAATAGTGAAAAGTCCATGATAGCTCGAAAGAACTGGCTCATCCTTGAACTCTTGAAATCAACAATCACTTAGCTGAGATTTGTTGACAACTACCTGAAGGCGCCCTGTACTCATAAAAAAAGAGAGCAAGTAGAGTATCAATACACATAATAACGATGTATAAATAGGATCACATGACTATCCTAATAAGCAAAACATAGGCAAGAATTTTAATATAGTAAACTAACACATATTACAGAAAAGCAAGTTACATTCATGCTTAGCTTATCACTTTTTTAATTATCATTATCATCATAATAAATTCAACAATGGACCTCTCATACGACCTATGTTCAAAATAATTTCATCTGAACATGACACTCGATTCAATAATGTAACAAAACATGACATTTGATCTTATAATGTGTCAAAACGTGACACTCAGTACAAACAATGATATATCAAAATATGACGCTTGATCTAATAAGTTGCCGATACATGACACCTGATCCAATAATATGTCAGAACATAATATCCAATTCAAAAATTACAAGCACAAATCAAAAAACAAATACAACTACACTCATCATCAATAAATCATAATTTGCACAATTTGGTGAAAAGTTCATGCATGCAATTTGATCATAAGAATCATTTATTAGGTTCATGTAGCTATTTCTTATTCACATAAATGCGAAATTACTACAAAGTAGTCAACAAGCACATATCACACAAATGAAACTATCAAGCTATCACCTAACTTTAAACAAGCCTTGAAAACTTCAAGTAATTGGAGTTTTCCTTTTTTCAATGTCCTAACTCGTTCGTGATCTGTATAATCAAGAATTATAATTAATCAACAAACCACAATCTAAATTATCTGGATTATAAGAAAATCCTAATTATTATCCACTTTTATGGTCATTTCCCCCAACTAGAACTTTTTTCCATCATTAATTGTAGGTCATAATCTTCTCTGATAATAATTCTTCTAGATTTTAAGTCTATGAATTGATTTACGAGCTAGAGGTATAATTAACTTATCTTTATCTTTATCAATGGTATGAGTGGAAAACTGTAGCAAATAAGTCGTGCATTGCTTCTGGTATCACAATGATGAAGTGCGAGAAAATAAGAATGAATTTGAGATTTTTCTGATTTAAACTGTGACAGTCCCGCCATGGCAGAACCATTATAGCGGGATCAGTTCCTCTGTAATGGATTTGATGGAGACAAAAACTTTGTAACTTGTGTCCTAACCCTTTTTTTTATAATACACCTTCAGACCATGACGTTTAGAAATATGCCTTTTGCGGGAAGATCAATTTTAGGATTTCTACTCGTTCAAATTTAATTTGTAAAGCTGTATAGGCTTCTTATGGTCAAACTTATACATTAACCACTAATTCATTATCAATTTCTCAAGATCTTACATGACTCAGATTTTGCCCAAACCCAATCTAAGCTCAAAATTTTCAAATTACTATTCAAAAATTTTCTTGTCCAATTTCCTTTCCTATTGATTTACTATAACGATGAGGCCAGGTTAATACATTGGAATTGCTATATCTAATGGTGGTATCTAAAAACTAGATGGTGGTATTTGGAAACCCAGTATAACCTACTAATCATACACTTCCTCTAAGTTTGATAAGTGGTCAGAGGCGTAATCCCATTTTGACAGGGGACAATATACTTTTAAGACTGAAGAAACGTTGTGACCAAGTACTCTAGGGATACTAAGTAGGTGTTTGAATTGACTTATTTTTAGTGGTTTTTAAATATTTTTTAAATTTTAAAAGTGTTTCGGTAACATAAAAAATGATTAAGAATACTTTTTTACAATTGAAAAAGTACAATAGGAAAATGAAAGTCAAAAGTTCAAAAGTTGGGGGTTCCTAATTTATAATTTTTAGCCTTTAACTTATAACTCACTTAATAAAAGTTAATCCAAACACCCACTAAAATCGTGATTATATTATTTATGCTTTTTCTGGTATATTTTAAATTCTTTCCTTATCAGAAGATCATAAAGAACATGTGTACTATATGTATGTCTATCTCTGAATGTAACCTCTTATTGTTTTAGCAAGAAAAATGCTATTCCAGGCTTTTGCAATCGCTATTTGTGGTTTTTCCTTTCTTTTGTTCTCCTCTTTTTTGTACTTTTTTTTTCTCTTCTCTTTTTGTTTGCTTTTCTCTGGTTAGAATCATGAATTCTCCTCATTACCTATCAAATTTCAAAAAATTGGTTTAATCATTTCAGGGATATGAAAAGAAAAAAGAAGAGGGACGAAGGGTTATTCTGTCGAGAAAAAAAGGGAAAATATACATTTTTTAAAAATAGTTTCAAAATAAATATTTTATGCCTTTGAGCAAACACAAGTCCTAGTAGCTTATCATTTTAGAGCCCCTTCACACCCAACTCACTCCCCTATTGGGTCACGTATTGCTATTGCGTCCCTTCATCCTACAATTGTATATGATCTAGTCTAAATCATTTGTTTAAGAAACGATACAAAGATTATTTCCTTGATCAATGCTATAAAACTAAAAACTAGAAAGAAGGAAAACATTTTGTAAAATTTTTGGGTAAATAACTATTTGGAATTGCTCCATGACTCCTAAGAAAACTTAAAGCTTAGTGCTATGATATCATACTTATTTTAAATCAAATTTAGCACTTATAGTTTACCTAAAAGCTACTACTTATTAGCCATATCCTCGAAAGCTAAGCATGAAGATAAATAAAGGAAAAAGAATAATATACTAATCGATAGCCACAATATATAAAGATAAGTGCAAACATCAACAAAAGTGAGTCTAAATGTATACCAGATAATTGACATGCCCACTAAACTTATCCATGGACTATGGAGCAAGTCTTACAAATAGATGGTAGTACTTTTAAGCACAATAAGCAGAAACAAGCTACATATAACATCATGAAATACAAGTAGTAATGCATGAATATAGTGGAAGTTCACGAGATATGATATATATTTGCCAGTCATCCTTGAAAGCTATCAAATTTAGAATGTAATAACCATCATATAATACATGATTTTTGTGTAAAGCAAGTAAACTTATAGTTTAGAATCACTTGCCTCATTTGTGATAGTTAAATCTCACTTGAAATGTCAAAGTCCCCTCAAACAAGCTCTGATGGTCTCAATTTATTCAAATTCATAATTAACATGCCCAAATTAAGTGTAGGGGAATTGTTCCCATAATTTTTGGACATCTTGGGATTGAAGTAGGGGTGGGCATGGTATGGTATATACCGAATACCATATTGAATAGAATTATTTTATACCCGTGGTATGATAATTATAGTATTTGATATGACTTATAATTTTTTTGGTATTTGGAATGATATTTGGTATTTAAAAACTAAATACCGAAATGTCATATACCATACCGAAATATATATTTATGTTAAATTTTAAATTACTTTAAATATATATAAGAGCCCTGACAGTTCAGTTGACACTCTCATTACTGACCATGATGAAGAAAATTTTGAGAAAAACAAATTTAAAAGCATTAACTAGCTTTTGTGTTATTTATTGTGCACAACTTGAAAATGCATATAGTGTTTGATCACTTAATTGATTACCTTGAAACGTTTTTTAATATTATTAAAGTTATAATTATTTATTATATGAATATATTAATACGAAGTCAAATTAATTATGGTTACTGAACAACCATACCGTAAAATACCAAAACCGAAATTAGAAATTTAAAACCATATAGAGCTAATTTGATATAATAATGGTATCATATTTTTAGATACCAAAAATCGAAACTATCATATTGAATTTTTAAATATAATACCATACTGTACCATATTGAAGTCAATTCTCACTTGGCAATGTGGTCGAGTTCAAAATTAAATTTATGAAAACATTATCCATAAGCTTGTGAAATTATTACAATAGTCATAATCTCAATTTATTCAGATTCATAATTAACGTGCCCAAATTAGTGTAGGGGAATTGTTCCCATAATTTTTGGACATTTCTAGGTCAAAGCCAACTCTAACTTGACTAGTTTGTGAAAACATAATCCATAAGCTAGAGAAATTATTCCAATAGTCATAATCTAATTTTGATATTGGTTGCTAATCCAAATCAAAGATCCTCAAGATAAAAATTCACCTTTTGATTTCGCAAATCGCGAGACAATTGCTTCAAAATCTTCCAAAGTTGCACATGAACCCATTTTGAAATTTGAAAATATAGTATTTATAGCTACCTCCTTCGTAATTTCGAACCCTCGCCTAATTTTTTGTCACTTCTGCAATCACTCTTACCACAATCGCATAGGAAAATTGATTGTAGTCTAATGAAGATGACCCCAAGTGATCACGTGAACTCTTTCTCATGATCTTGGTGCATTACTCTTAGTGTCGGCGAAATGAATCCATATTTTGATAAACTGTCAAATCCATCCATATTTTAATGGGTTGGGTGAGTGACTTTTTACATAGGTAAAATATGGGTTTAAACCGATATTCAACCCATAGAAATATGGGTATTCATGAGTAAAATATGGGTGCACTATAAATTAGTTAAATGGGTTAAAGTTTTAACTTTTATTCACTTAAAATTCATTGTGCTTTCTAATTTTTTTTTAATGTTTTGTTGTTTTAAATATTTTGAATAACATTTTTTAAACAAACTTATTTTCTTCAATTTTTATTTTAAAAACACTACCTCTAAAATAGTAGGGAAAACATTTTTCAAAAATCTCATTTAACCTGAGATTACAATTTTTTTTCTTACCCACCCTATATCATAATCCGAACCCTCCACTAGCCCCCACCTAGGGATGCGCGTTCGGTTCTTCGTTTCAATTTTAGCAAATTTCGGTTCGATTCTTCGGTTTTTGATTTTGAAAAAGTGTACACCATATATCCAACCGAAATTTTTCGGTTCGGTTCGATTTTTTTAAGTTTGGTTCAGTTTTATTCGGTATTTTCAAAACGGGTTTTCGGTGCAAACTAATGAAAAATAAAATAAGGACAAAATCAAAGTATAAGATACTTTAAAACTTAAAATCATGTTAAGTGATGATGTGTTCCCATGGAGCATTTGTTGTGCTTAAGAAATTATAGTTATCTTTGTTAAGAACTTTTGCCTCCAACTATTGCTTGAGGAAAACAAGCGTAAAGACATCCTTTACATGATACAAATCGACAAAAATATTTGAATTTTTCTTGAAAAATAATATTTTAAGTTAACTATATGAATTACAAATTTGTTACTTCTTTGACTTGTTTCATAAATGGTTTAATTGCTAATTAATATATATATATATATATTATTTAAAAATTTAATAAAAGTTTGGTTCTTCGGTGCATCGAAGTTTTGAGATATCTACACCGAACACCGAACCGAAGAACCGAACTTTTGAAAAAAGAACACCGAAATCGAATCGAAAAATTGAAGAACCGAATTAATTCAATTCGGTTCGATTTTTGATTTTTCTTATGCACACTCCTATTCCCACTCCCCACCCCCAAAGAAAATTAATTTTTTTCTAGAAAAAATTAAAAATTTTCTTTTTTAAAATAAATTAATTTTTTTAATTCTACCCTCATGCCGCCCCTACACCGAAGCAACCCCATCCCCAAACCCACTCACACACACACACAAAAAAAAATTGAAAAATATTTTGTAAAATTTGCAAATCTTTTAATCCAACCATACCCCTCACCCCAAACCTTACACACTCCCCCTACCAGCCCCATCCCCCTACCAGCATGCTCCCTCTCCTTCCTCCCAAATCTAAAAATAATAATTTAAAAATTTATATATTTTTTTATGTGAAAATAGTTGAAAACAGACTTTTACTATGACAAAATTGCCGTACACACTCCAACATTAGGGGAAGGGGGGTGGTTCTATGACCCTCCTAGACTATATTAAAATGAAATATATGCCTCCTTAAAAAGTCTCACTTAGATTTATGTTAAAGAGTGACAAACACGCGCTGACACATGTCTAATTTTTTTTAAAAAAATTATTTCAACTTTTTTTAATTCTTCTAAATTTTCCTTTTTCCTACTATATTG
The DNA here is from genome assembly GCA_026153255.1 of Solanum medicagineum. Lineage (NCBI taxonomy): Eukaryota > Viridiplantae > Streptophyta > Magnoliopsida > Solanales > Solanaceae > Solanum > Solanum medicagineum. The sequence goes on along the minus strand of JAPFFP010043302.1, from coordinate 1,580 downwards.
TATTTCATATTTCTTTATTTTTTCCCCAATTTTGTCACGCAGCCATAGATCTTCCTCTCATTTCTCTTTTTTCTTCTACTTCATTTCTTTTCTTTTTTAATTTTATTTTTCTTAAAATAATTAACAAATATATTCTTGAATAACCAGAAAATATAATTTTCAAATAAGAAAAGGTAAAAGATTGATGATTAGATTTATTTTTCGAAGAAAAATCAATTTTTGATTGTAATCTTTGTTATTAAATTAGTGTGGTTGGAGAAGTTATTCTCTAATTGAGTTATTTCTTTTGGGGATTGAGTCATTGCGGATAATATTTGAGTCACTGTAATTTTGATTAAGGTGATATGAGAGAGAATAGAGTAAAAGATAAATGAGTTTTGAGTTGGTGTAGGATTTGTAGAACATTGATAGGGTGAAAATAATGTCTATAGTAACAATCATTGTGGTTGTACCATATATTAAATATAATGGAAAAATGAAATTTGGGGTAGTAATAGAAGAGTTGGCTACGACATCGCTGTCCATTTTTTTGGTGAAAACAATGCTATAGTGGAGATGATGAGAAAGAAAAAATAGGAAAAATGGAGAAAGAAAGAAAAATAAAAAAGTAAAAGAATACATATTTTAATAGAAAAGTAAATTTTTTTGCATATTTTATGCTTTCACTCTCTCAAGGAGAGTGTATTACACTTTCTTTGCCACCTACGCAGTCCAAAAGTAAATAATTTCTGTTAATACTTTAGAGGAGTTATAGGACCCATCGCAAAGTTAGAATGTGTAACAACAATTTTGGAGATAGTAAACGTGTGTTCTGAACCATTTTCCCATTTTAAAATTCAAATGTTAAAAAAATTATTTTTTATCTATCCCTATCCTTGATTCCCTCTCAATTCAAATGTTAGGATCAGATTATATGTTGGATCGCGATTTAGAAGTCGGGTGCTAGGATTGATTCGAGATAGAATCACAATTCAGAAGTCGAATCTCGTGTTGAGTGTTTAGTTTTATGATACAAAAAAAATTAAATAAAGTATTTTCAACATTTTTCATCCAAAGATAGATAAAATATTTTAAAGTAGAGTACTATTTGTTCATGAAAAGATGGGTGAACTAATATTTTATCTAACTCATTTGTTATCCAACCCATATTTATCCATACAAAATATGAACGAGTTGAATTATTATCCATTTTATGTTGACACATTTTCAACTCACCCAAATTTAATCTAACCCGCCCATTTATCACCACTAATTACCCATTATCTCCCCACTGAGGTTGTTACCTTGCAATCCTGTAAGAGGAAGTAGACACAAACAAGTCTCAAAGCACACGCTCAAACTCAAAAGGAGGGGTTGGGTTCCTAGCTTTTAAGTTTTCCATAAACAACGTTTTTGAGCCATTTCGAATCTTGACTCGGATTATTCCACTGAGTTTAAAAACACGACATGAACCTAACCATCACATAAAAGAGTATATATGCTCAAAACAGGGGTGTGGTCATAGGGGTGAGCATGGTCCGGGTGGGCGGTTTTTCTATCAAACCCAGGAACCACCCGCTATATACCGATTCTGAAGAATT
>JAPFFP010043301.1:0-13349 GCA_026153255.1 Solanum medicagineum | reverse complement strand
CATTCAATTTTTCACATTATCCTTTTTATTTATTTATTCTATGTTTTCTTTTTTCCAGTAGCATGATTTTATCATATATGTTAAGAAAAAGTCAATTAGACTAATCTCTAGAGTTCAATTATGAATACTCATGCAGCCATCAAGCTCTATTAACTCATCGTCATGCTCATATCACAATCACAATCAACATGCTCAAGTCAAGGCTCTAGACTCAATACCTAGGTTTATTCATGCATTCTTGTACAAAATAACATATAGGGCTTGTGAAAATAACTCATGTAAAAACATTTATTCAATAAATCAAGTTTATGATATCATCAACACATAAAAATACATGTAATAAAACATAATTTACAAGAAAATATTCAAGACACATGTATGTAGGCTCATTATACTCTCAACTCCTCTATTACCATCAATAGGGGCACATGGAAGGAAAATTCTATGTTTTAGTTTAGCCTTACATACCTATATGATGCGTTGACAATTAATCTCGTAAGAATTCTCCTCAATCCTCGCTCTTCCTCTCTTCTCTTTACACCTAGCCTCTGTTAGAATGTTCAAAAAAAAAACTTAGGAATGAGTTAAGAATCCTTTTTATACTCAAAATGACCTATTTTGATCGTCTTTTATATTTATGAGGGGTTGAGAAAAGTCTGGAATGCCCCTCACAAAAAATTGAAAAAAAGTTCGGCTCAGTATATCAAGTCCACATCGCGGACTAGGGGTCTTTTCAGGGATTTTCGCTAAAAATTTTCTAATCAAGTTTTCTAATCCCGTAGAAAATATTGGGATCACATCTAAGTATGAATCCGCGATAAGCCCGTGTTGGGATCACATCTAAGTATGAATCCGCGATAAGTCCACGACGCGAACGTGTCGCACACTCTCTCTGGAATATGTTTTTGTATCGAAAAATTATCTTCTGATCTGATTGATCTAAAGATCAACTAAAACCATTTTCCCATACAAGTTTTCATGCTGATTGCATTTTCGGCCTCGGATTTGCCATCGGAGTTTGGGAAGTCGCGTTATGCGCACATCTCTCATCTAGGGACATCTTTGTAATTTTACCTGGTGTTACACTTGAATTGATACTTATGTTGTATTATAAGTAGATATTCATAAATTTTTAACAATTTAGATTATCTTTTTTGCCTTAGGTTCTAGATAAATGTGTGTTTTAGTAGTTGATGATGTAACAATCCCCATGATTATTTTGTGATTTCTATGTCTTTCTCCTATTATATCATTTTTCATAGTTTTTGTTTTATTTGTGACTTGTGTGGATGAATGATAATTTTCAAGTGATTAAATAGTTATTGGGTGAATTTTTTAATTTTGAAAATTGAGAAGATTGACTAAATTCAACATTGTAAGTAAACGAGTTTGGAATGAAATTTCTATAGATCTACTACATCCAAAGTGTGATTTTTAAGTTAATTGGATAGTCCATTCGGATCCTGAGGTATTTGAGCATAAAATAGGTTGTTGGTTGAAAATTTAAAGCTTAAAGAACTTAGGTTGTATGTCACGACCTAAAATCAAATAGGGACTAAAGAATATAAACTCAAAGTAAAAGCAGCCATAACACTTAATTTAAATCCCAAAATCTGGTGTCATGAGTACAAGAGCTTCTTGTCACACCCGGGGAAGATACCCTTGGCGTGATTGGCACTTGAAGAACTGCTGATTCCCCAAGAGAACCACCTAGCTTCGTCATCATATCAACTCAACAGCAGAAGAAGAACTCAGATAGAAAGACATCATCAAGATAATGATAACTCTACTAACTCATAGTTTCTAGTGAATAAGTTGGAATTACAAAATACTCAAAAAAATCATCTATTCAATGCCTATGAAGCCTCTACTCAACAATCTAGATGGTACTATGGTAGATCATGGGTAACCAAAACAAAGAAATAAAATACTAGATCAAATCAGAAGATAAAGAGGGCTCTTCAGAAAAATAAGGAAGGCTCACCAACTTTAGGAATGCATTGATCCGGACCTCAATGATGAGCGACTGAAGTCCTCTATCACCTGTATCTGCATCATGAAATGACACAGGTCCAAGTGAATGTCAGTACATAGAATATACTTGCATGTAAGATAGCTTAAGACAATAAGTCTCAACTCACTCATCTCGACTTAACAACTCATGCTCAACTCAGTACATGCAAGTTTAAAGTAAATTATGCTTTTTAAAATATGCTCGGTAAAAATAAACTCAGTTTAAAATATCATGTTCAATCAAGGTTGCTTACGAGTTTCTCTTAATTGAAATCCAATCCCATCACCTTTAGTTTGGTGATGCACAATAAAGGTGACGTCGTTGTCACGCCCGTCTTAAACTTTTCACGGTAAAAAATGATCAACTCTTCCATGGATCCATAGTAAATATCCACTTTGGGACAAGAGTCTCCAAAACATGCTGTACGACTATCCTACGCCAGCTGGAGGTTAGAATAGTTATTTACTCGCTCTCAGCTTGGTGCTCAACACTCCTCCCAAGACTAAAACATGCTCAACTCATTTATCAACACAATATTCAATGCTTAGTCAATCAACTTGAATCTCAACCTCATTAGCTTATCTCATCTCAACTCGTATTAGTTGCTCATCGACTCAGTCAATCAATGCAGACAATCAAACTCAACTAGACACAAAAGGTCATTCGGACTCACTCAATTTGACTCATCTTGCAATGCAAGTAAGTTTCATGGTAGTATGAGTGACCAAGTCAATATGTTTTTCATGCTCGACAGTGCTCAAATTACTCAACTCATACAAGCAATATTAAACTCAAACCTCAACTCAATCCCTGCATAGAATTTCATAGAATTATGCAATTTAGGGTTCATGCTATTAAGTATAAAAATTTACCTCGATATCGTATCAATAATTATGCAATGCAACAAATATTTCATACATTATCAAGAGAATTCATAATAAATGCAAGAATTTCAGTATTAGGATAGTAGAATTTTTCAAATCTCAACTCTTTTTCAAATTTTGACTCAAGTAGATGAAAGGGGAATGTGAATAAATATAGTTCCACACTTTGGTAAGCCTTGCATACCTGGGGATAGAAAAACAATCAAACTTCAATCGATCCTCGCACTTAAATTAGAAAATCTCGCTCTTTTCCCTCCTCTAGTGTTCTCAAGAAACCCTTAAGCGTGAACGATGGTGAAAAATACACCTGGGTTCTGTTTTAAAACATTATTCAAGTCTAAAATGGCTAAGGATTTAATTAAAAAGGGACTGGAATAGACAAAATTACCCTTCTTAGTAATTGTCGCCTGAGACTACTAGACCCTATCTACGAGCCGTAGACCATTCTACAAGCCGTAGACGACCTCTCGTAAACAAGGGGTCCTGAAATTTGAGTTACTGAAATTTGTCATGAAACCTCTTCTACGAGCAGTAAAATGTTCTACGGGCGTCTGATAACTCATAACTTAAGATATTGAAAAGTTGATATTTGGGCCACCAATTCTTAAAACCAATCTACGGGTCGTGAAATACTTTGTCGTAGACTATTTCGTATATAGGCTTCAAACTTAGAAAATTTCACCAAGTCATCTGGGGATTTTACAAGACCCATACTACGAGCCATAGATCTATCTACGGGCCGTAGATGGCCCTCGTGGACCCTTTTTCAGCAGCTTTTCTCAGCCTTTCCTCAGCGTCCTCTATGTATCTACTCCAGACTTGGTAGAAGTAATTAGGCGGTGTTACATTATCTCCCTCTTGAGACCATTCGTCCTCAAATAAAGAGAAATCTATGGATTTAAGTAAACGCACGTATCTGCCTATGGACTCTAACAATCAACCAACTCTCACTTCACTCATGCAATTAATTAATTACGAAATTCAGCAAGTAACACAATCAAACAATCAACACATAACATCAATCCTCACTTGAACTCTAGAGCTCTATCGATTATTATGCTGAGAATGAAAGGAGAACTCAAAGAATTGGAATCCAAGAATTTAGAGGGAAATTGCTATCATCAACTCTCTCATCATCAACAGGAAGGAGTAAATGAGGGTATTTGGCCTTCATATCCTCCTTCTCCTCCCAATGTATCTTTTTCTTTGACAGATGCAATCTCTTTGGTTCTTAACTTGTAAACCTGACGATCAAGGATTTGGACAAGAATATCCTCATAACTAAGACTGCCTTTTACTCCAATACACTCAACAGGCACTTCCAACTGTGGATCTCCCAAACATTTCTTAAGAATAGAAATATGGAAGACTGGGGAGATCGCCGCTAACTCTGATAGTAGTTCTAACTCATACGCCACATTGCCCACTCTCTTTATGATGTGATAAGGGCCAATGTACCTCAGACTCAACTTTTCTTTCTTTCCGAACCTCATTACACCTTTCATGGGAGATATTTTCAAAAACACCTAATCATTGACCTCAAACTCTAAGTCCCTTCTTCTAACATATGTGTATTGTGACTCTATGCAGTCCTCAAACTTTGTTGAATGAGCTTCACCTTCTCCATAGCTCAGTGAACCAACTCTGGTCCAATCACTCTACTTCACCTACCTCGAACCATCCAATCGGCGACCTACACCTCCTCCCATAGAGTGCCTCATATGGGGCCATCGAATGTTCGAATGGAAATTGTTGTAGGCAAACTCAATCAAGGGTAAGTGGTCATCCCAATTTTCTTTGAGGTCAATGACGCAGGCTCTCAATATATCCTCCAATGTATGAATTGTATGCTCTGCTTGGCCATCCGTCTGCGGGTGAAAAGCAGTGCTAAGATGCACTTTCGTACCTAAACCCTTCTGAAAGGATCTCCAAAACTGGGCGGTGAATTGAAATCCTCTATTTGAGATGATAGACAAAACAACTCCATGCAGTCTAACAACCTAATTTATGTATAGCCTGGCATAATCCTCCGCGGTGTCAGTCGTCTTAACTGCTAACAAATGTGCAGATTTTGTCATCCGATCAACTATCACCCAAATTGAATCATGCTATCTGCAGGACCTTGATAAGCCTGTGACAAAGTCCATGTTAATCATTGCCCATTTCTAATTTGGAATCTCAAAATTCTTAGCTACTCTTCATGGCCTGTGGTGCTCAACTTTAACTTGTTGGAAATTCGGGCACTTGGAAATGAACTCGGTAATGTCTTTCTTCATTCCACTCCACTAGTAGACATCACTCAAGTCATGGTACATCTTGGTAGACCCTGGATGGATGGAATATATGGAACTGTGGGCCTCTGCCATGATTCTCCCTTGAACATCATCAACATCTGGAACACACAACTTGCCTTGATACCTCAATACCCCATCTACCCCTTTGGCAAAAGCTATCACCTTTTGCTTATGCATATCTTACTTCAACTTTAATAAAATAGGACCTTGATCTTGTTCTCCTTTACCTCCACCACTAGAGATGATGCAGGCCCATTATGCACAAGAACTCCTCCTTCGCCTGATTCATCTAATTGAACTCCTAATCGTGCCAGTCTATGAATCTTCTTGGCTAACTCTCTCTTCTCCTCCTCTACATGGGCGGTGTTTCCCATGAACAACCTGCTAACAGCATCAACAACCACATTAGCTTTACCTGGATGGTAGAGGATGCTCATGTCGGGTAGTCTTTGAGTAACTCAATACATCTCATCTACCTCAAGTTAAGCTCTTTCTGGGTAAAGACGTATTGCAGGCTCTTGTGGTCTGTGAATACATCAACATGTGCTCCATATAAATAGTGACGCCATAGTTTGAGAGAAAACACCACTGCTGCCAACTCCAAGTCATGAGTGGGATAGTTCTTCTCATGCACCTTAAGCTATCCAGAAGCATAGGCAACAACCTTTCCCCTCTTCGTCAACACATATCCCAATCCCACTCTCGATGCATCGATGTAGATAGCAAATCCATTCATTCCATCAGGCAAGGTCAACACTAGTGTAGTAGTTAATCTCGTCTTCAGCTCTTAGAAACTTTTCTCACACTCGTCAGACCATTGAAACTTGACCTCTTTTAAAGTCAGTTTAGTCAACGATGCGGATAGGGAAGAAAATCTATCAACAAACCTCCAGTAATAACCAGTCAATCCTAGGAAACTCCTTATATCAATCGGTGAGGTTGGTCTTGGCTAGTTCTTAACTGCCTCGATCTTTAGAGTATCCACTCGAATTCCATCTTCAGAAACCACATGACCCAAGAAAGCCACGGATTTGAGCCAAAACTCACACTTAGAAAACTTTGCATATAACTTGTTATCCCTGAGCGTCGTCAAAGTGATTCTAAGGTGATTGTCGCGCTCCTCCTTATCTCTGAAATACACCAGAATATCATCGATGAACACGATCACAAATATGTAAAGATACTGTCTGAATACTCGATTCATCAGGTCCATAAAGGTCGTAGGTGCATTTGTCAACCCAAAGGACATCACTAAGAACTCAAAGTGACCATATCGAGTTCGAAAATCCATCTTTAGGATGTCACATTCTCTCACGTTCAATTGGTGATAGCCTTATCTGATTGTATATCTTAGAGAAAATAGTAGCACCCTGAAGTTAGTCAAACAAGTCGCCGATCCTTGGAAGGGGATACTTATTCTTGACTGTCACCTTATTCAACTGGCGGTAGTCAATACACATCCTAAGGGAACCATCCTTCTTTCACACGACCAAGTCCAGAGCGCCCCATGGATAGACACTTGGCCTTATGAATCCCTTTTCTAGCAAATCCCTCAACTGCTCCTTTAACTCTTTCAACTCCGCAGGGGCCATTCTATATGGTGGAATGGTAATAGGCTGTGTGTCACAAAGAATATCAATTCTGAAGTCGATCTCCCTATCAAGAGGGACTCCAGACAGATCTTCAGGAAATACATCAGGAAACTCGCTCACGATCGGGACATACTCAAGAGTAGGGGGCTCAACATCGTCAGACTTGACTCACATGAGGTGGTAGATATATTCCTTAGAGATTAGTCTTCGGGCCTTGAGATAAGAAATAAACTTACCCTTTGGCACAACAGAATCCCCCTTCCACTCAATAACAGGCTCATTTGGAAACTAAAATTTGACAATTCGAGTTCTGCAATCTAAAGAGGCATAGCAGGCGTGAAGCCAGTCCATACCAAGGATTACATCAAAATCGAACATCTGTAACTCAATCAAATCAGCAAGAGTATCCCTATGATAGATGGACACCACATAATCTTTATAGATTCTCTCGGCTAAAATGGACTCACCAACATGAGTAGAAACATCAAAGGGTTCAAGAAGACACTCAGGAGTTCTATCAAATCTACTAGCCACATAAGGAGACACAAATGACAATGTGGCACCAGGATCCATCAAAACATAGTAATTAAGAGTAAAGACTAGAATCATACCTGTTATAATATCTGGTGTAACCTCTTAGTCCTGTCGATTCCCCATCGCATACAAATGGTTTGTCCCACTGTCTACCCCTGGTGTGTCACCTCTTTGGTTATCCCTTGCTGGTGGTACTGTGGTAGAGGACTGGGCCGTATTGCCCCACATCAAACACTCCCTCTAAAAATGGCCCGACTGGCCACACTTGTAGCAACCATTCCCTCCATCTCTATATTCTCCCAGATGCAGCATGCCACATTTCCCACAAGGTAGCTTCCCTTTAGAGCCAATAGTCACACTTTCTAGAGACTGTGCACCCCTATGCCCTAAAGTTTGGGTCCTTGGGACTTGTGATCATCCCTGTGGCTCGGGGTTGGTGCACTGAATGAAGATGGTACATAGCTAGAGGACCTCTTCTGGAAGTAAGACTTATCTTCCTTACCTTGCTTGGTTTGAATGGTCTCAGGCCCTACTGACTTGGCCTTCTTGCTCAAATGTCCTCTCTGTCCTTCTTATCTTTCTCAATTTGCTGGGCATAAACCATCATTCTAGAAATATCCATACCTAGGATCAACAATGTCGCATTTCACTCCCTCTTCACATGTATACCTAATCGAGGTACGAATTTCCTCATCCTCGCTCTCCTTTATTGGACCATCTCTGGGGTATACTTGGATAACTGGATGAATTTCAGGTTGTACTCTTTAACAGTCAGTCTCTCTTTTTTCAGATTCATGAACTCCTCAACTTTGCCTCTCTCAACTCCTGAGGGAAGAAGTGATTGAGGAAGGCACTCTCGAACTTATCCCAAGCAGCGGGCTCAATATCCTCACCTCGACTTTCTTCCCACTGATTGTACCAAACATTAGCCATATTCTTGAGCTACTAGGTAGCAAGCTCAAGTCCCTCTATCTCAATCGCATGCTTAGTTTTCAGCACCTTTTACATCTCATCAATGAAGTTCTAAGGGTCCTTCTCAACCTTTGATCCAGTGAAGACCAGTGGGTTCATCCTCAAAAAATCTCTCAATCTGGTGGCAGTCGTTAGCTCCTGAGAGCTAGAACTAGGAGTTTGTGAACCCTGGTTCTCGCTCTGGGCAGCTACCAATTAGATGAGCATAGTGATAGCTCCTCTGAAATCAGACTCTGTAGGAGGAGCAGGTGGAGTGGTAGGTGTCTCAAGAACACCAGTAGTTCTAGCCGATCCACCTCGGCCCCTCGTTTCTATCTCGGGAGGAACCTCTAGAGTGGGGTTCTTAGCATTGCTAGCTGGAGCATTCCTTTGGGTCACAGTGCGTTTTGGAGGCGTGATATGCAAGCGTGTAACTCTTGAGTTAGAAAAGAGCTTTGTAGAGTTTTAAATCTATTGCACGAACTCAGAATACAAGAAAGTGTAATGACTTCTAAAGGCCTATAACCTCCTGCTTATAAAGTGTGGTGCATAACACACTCATAAATAAGACTCTACTAGACACGGATTCATAGACCCTAAGACTTTTGAACTTTGTGCTCTGATACCAAGTTTGTCACGCCTCAGAGGGTACCCTTGGCGTGGCCGGTACTTGAAGAACCATTTTTGTCCCCAAGATAACTACCTGGCCTTGTCGTCACATCAACTAAATCGCAGAAGAAGAACTCAGATAGAAAGACATCATCAAAATAATTATAACTCTTCTAACTCATAGTTTCCGGTGCATAAGTTGGAAACACAAAATACTCAGCAAATCATCTATTTAATGTCTATGAAGCCTCTACTCAACAAATCTAGATGGTACCATGACAGGCCATGGGTATGCAAACCAAAGAAATAAAATACTAGATCAAATCAGAAGATAAAAAAGGCTCCTTTGGAAAGCAAGGAGGGCTCACCAACTCTGGGGAATGCACTGATCCGGACCTCAGCTATGCAAGGACTGAAGTCCTATATCACTTGTATCTGCATCAGGAAATGATGTAGGTCCAAATGGACGTCAGTACATGGAATATACTAGTATGTAAGATAGCTCAAGAAAATAAGGCTCAACTCACTTATCTCGACTCAACAATTCATGCTCAACTCAGTACGTGAAAGTTTAAAGTAAATCATGCTTAATCAAGGTTGCTTAGGATTTTCTCTTAACCAACATCCAATCTTATCATCTTTAGTTTGGTGATGCACAACGAGGGCGACGTTGTTACCACACCCGTCCTAAACTTGCCACGGTAAAGGACGATCAACTCTCTCATAGATCCATGGTAAATGTCCACTTTTGGGACAAGAGTTGCCAGAATGTGTTGTATGACTATTCTATGCTGGCAACGTAGTTTTGTAGGTTAGAGTAGTTATTTACACACTCCTAATTTGGCGTTTGATACTCCTCCCAAGACTAAAACATGCTCAACTCATCAATCAACTCAATCCTCAATGGTTAGTCAATCAACTCGAATCTCAACCTCATTAGGTTATCTCATCTCAACTCATATCAGTTACGCATCAACTCAGTCAATCAATGTAGACAATCAAACTTGACTCAGACTCAAACGGACATTCGGAATCACTCAATTCTACTCATCATGAAATGCAAGTAAGTTTCATAGTAGTATAAGTGACTAGGTCAATATGCTTTTCATGCTCGACAATGCTCAAATTACTTAACTCATACAATCAACATCAAACTCAAACCTCAACTCAATCCATGCATAGAATTTCACAGAATTATGCAATTTAGGGTTCATGCTATCAAGTATAAAATTTTATCTCAATATCATATCAGTAAGTATGCAATGGAGCAAGTATTTCAGACATTATCAAGAGAATTCATAATATATGCAAGAATTTCAGTATTAGGATAATAGAATTTCCCAAATCTCAACTCTTTCCAAATTTTGGCTCAAGTAGATTGAAGGGGCGTGTGAATGAACGTAGTTCCACACTTTGGTAAGCCTTACATACCTGGGAATAGAAGAAACGATCAAACTTCAATCGATCATCGCGCTTGAATTAGAAACCCTCGCTCTTCTCCCTCCTCTAGTGTTCATAAGAAACCCTTAAGCGTGAACAATGGTGAAAAATACACCTAGGGTTTTGTTTTAAAATTTATTCAAGTCTAAAATGGCTAAATATTTAATTAAAAAGGGATCAGAATGGACAAAATTACCCTTCTTAAAAATTGTCGCCTGAGTCTATGAGACCCTGTTTACGAGCCGTAGACTATTCTACAAGTCGTAGACGACCTCTCGTAAACAAGGGGTCCTAAAATTTGAGTTCTGGACTTTGTCATGAAACCTCTTCTACAAGTCGTAAAACATTCTACAGGTCGTCTGATAACTCGTAACTCAAGATACTGAAAAGTTGATATTTGGGCCACCAATTCACGAAATCAATCTACGGGTCATGAAATACTTTACGGGTCATATATTATCTCATATATAGGCCTCAGACTTAGAAAATTTCACCAAGTCATCTGGGTGTTTTACGTGACCCATTCAACGAGCCGTAGATATGTCTACGGGCCTTAGATGGCCCTCGTGGATCCTTCTTCAGTAGTTTTTCTCAGTCTTTCATCAGCATCCTTTGTGCATCTACTCCAGACTAGGTAAAAGGAATTAAGGGGGTGTTACACTTCTAAGTAATACGAATGAGTAAATACAAGCTGTCTCAAAGATAAAATACATAGTCTGGAATAGATAACAAAAAGAACAAATCTCAAAGAAACATCGGCGACTGGAAGTCTGAGTCTCATCATTAAGTCTGGTAATAATAAGAAACTCTACACAATAGATCAACTACCCTATGGGAGTCCCTGTGCTCGATCTGCAGGGAGGAATCAAAGCAGGATTGAGTACACCAAAATGTGCCCAGTAGGTTCAACCGACTAGGTAGATGAAATTGGATAAGCATGTAATAACTAAGAATCTCTATCATCTGAATCACAAGGTTAGTACCCAATATGTATGTATATATGTATGTGTATATCTATATATATATACACACACATATACATACACACATATGTAAATAAGAACAAATCAAGATAGCAATTGCAATCAATGATGTAATTCAAATGAGGATGTATGAATGCAATGACGTCGCAGGCCATATATGAGGTGGAATCACGAGCATAACAGGCCCGGTGTACATATCTATCGAGCCAAGGCTTTCAGATATAATTCAGGAGCGTCACAAGTCATATGCTAAAGTCTCTCAAGGCGTCGTAGGCCTAATACTATAATTTCTCAAGTATCACAATATCTCAAGTGGTACTGATGCAACATGAGATGAATGTATTGTAATGCCACAATTCAAAGTATATAACAACAATATAACAATATAATTGATATATAATAGTCCTAGCATCAGAAAGGCAGTGCCAAGTGTATCAATTAGTACCACAATGCCATTCAACAGGTCTCATATCACCACACTCTCATCAATAGTAAAAATGCTTATGAACTTGGGCTCTGCAAGTTCCAAATATGCTCATGATTCCCAAATGTACCACAACTATCATCAATTTACCATAAAATTTTTCAAATAATATCACAAGTCTCATATTTTCATAATATATCCTAAATATCTCAAATCTCAAGGATACATCTCAATTTATCGACAAGGTCACAAGTTACACCAATTGCAACATAATCGATATCACATTTTCACCAAAATTCTATCATATTAGTCCAATTACTCATTGAACAATCTAAATCTTGCAATCATCACATAAACATATTTAATAACTCAAATTTAATCCCAAAAGGTTAGCCGTATCTACCTTGATGCCAAAAGCGCACTCAAACTAAGCTTTCGGTAGCTCCAGGCCGAAAAAATGATCTCGAATCAATCAACCACTATCAAGAATAGATTATACGCATCAAGAGATAAATTTTGATACCAATATTGGCACAGGGTGAAATAGTCAAAATTAAGGCTAAGTTTCAAAGTTTTTGAACCTGAAAATGACTAGAAATTATGATTCTAAGCAAAGAAAAGGAGTTTGTGGATGAAAATTCCATTAAAATCGAGTTCAAATTGAGGGAGGAATCAACATTTAAAGTTTCTAATTCAAAGCCATGAATATCTCAATTTTAATCATCCTAAATCATGAAATTCAAGATAAAATCAAGTGAAAATGAATGGAAATTAATTAATTCAATGATAGAATCACTTATTGAAAAGTTTTCCTAAAAATCTTCTTTAAAAATCGCCCAACAAAGCTTGAAAATGGATAAAAATGGTTTTGCCCTATTTTTAAAATTGAGCAGACAAATTTATACTTCGGGAACATGGGGTGAGGCCGGCGAACGGAGCCCGCCAATATGGAGGATCATAGGACTGACCTTCGTGAACGCGAAGAAGGGGACAAGATATACCTTCGTGAACGTAGAGCTACAGGGTGCATACGCGGAGGACACTGGGTGGCTGCACCAGCTCTATGTAAATCTCGAAACAGACCCTCGAAGTTTGTTCGGAGCCCGATTCACACAAACCAGACATGTATCCAGGTCAGAAATGGCGATCCAAACTCCACGGAATATTCAGAATTCGATCTCGGGATCTCCTCGATACAGTTACCAATAAAGCTCGATAAAAGTAGTTTAAAACTCAAAATAAAGAAAAAAACTACCCTTAAAAACTCCAAAAATTACTCCGAAATTACTGGAACTGTCAGAATTTTGATTTGAGCTTCTAAACTCCGAATGCTGACCAAAATCAAACTTTAACTCTAGAAACAACTGAAATTACCACTTTGGGTTCAAAATCTTCATTTTAACTCCAAATTCAATTTTGTAACTTCTCCTAGACCGGATTCGGCGTTGTGAAGCTAATGAAAATGACAGATCTACAATCCGACACCCAAAACTTAGAATGGCACAAAAGCTCACTTTTTCAACAACTTAAGCTTCCAAAAATTAAGGAAATCTCGGATGGAGCCAAAGATTGACTATTTTTTGGCCTTGGAGTATGATGGAATAAAGCAAAATGGCTCTTTAAA
>JAPFFP010043300.1:0-13349 GCA_026153255.1 Solanum medicagineum | reverse complement strand
AATTGACGCTACTTTGACCAATCCATATCATGATTTATTCACATATAATTAATACATATAAAATGTGGGGTGTTACACAACCCTAGGGCCTAGACGTGACACGACAAATGGGAACCTGAAGGGACCCAAAACAAGCCTCTTAGCATATCATTTACACATCCTTAGTCGCGGAAGCAATTAAACAACAATAAATAAGGATAAAGGGACTAAGGAAGTCTTTTATAGCATAAATCATAAAGAATCAAATCTCAAAGCATAATTACATCAATTGTCCAACAACACTTCTAAATATAGTCTTCAGCGGGGGCCAAGACACTTTCCGAGCTCACCCTCATAGTGTAAAGAGTTCAACATTAAGAAATGACAAAGGCAAGAGTGGCGTAGCTAATGTCCCCGAACTTTGAGGACTCACCAATGGCTTATCTTCAAAGATGTCATAACTAGCCACGAGGAGGATGATCGTGAGTAGCTCTGGTTCCTACATGATAACATCATGTAGGCATAGAGTATGTGCTAGTAAGTTTGAAAGTACTAAGTATGTAGGATGCAATGCAACAAGAGATAGACAACATAATCAAAATGCATAGAAATAGGCAATGGATAGTATAATAACAATATGGCATGCATGATCAATGTTTGAAGTAAAACATTCTTGTATAAAACACATTACATGTGTAGGAAGAGACCATCATCATAGACCAAGCAAACTATTACTTGGAATCCAAGGCATGTCACCCCCTTGGAAGGTGATTAAGGTATATACCCCTCAATTGGTAGATGGACATGTCACCCCATATCATAGTGGTCAAGGTATATACCCCTGAACATGGTAGATGGGCATGTCACCCACCATCAAAGTGGCCAAGATATATACCTCTCAACATGGTAGATAGGCATAGCAACCCCCATCAAAGTGGTCAATGTATATACCCCTCAACATTGTAGATGGGCATATCACCTACCATCAAAGTGGTCAAGTTATATACCCCTCAACATAGTAGATGGACATAGCACCCCCATCAAGGTGGTTGAGGCATATCACCCCCTCAACAAGGTATGGTCAACTTGCAACACTATAAACACTTTTCATGGATTTAATACATACATACATTCGACTCATCATCATAGAGTCATTTGACCCATAGGCCATGCAATAGATCATCAATAACTCAAGAACTTTTAACCGAATATTTTGTCAAACACTTGGTAGGTGTGTAATGCTAGTTCAAAATCACGCAATTCAAGAGTGAAATCATGTAAGAAAACATAATGTAAATCAATCCACCAACACTTGGCAACATCCTCATGTAAGATACATTGAAGCCCTCATCAAATCTCATAATGAGTCATAGATTCATAGCTCAAAACATGCTTAAACAGTCCACATTTCATGAAACTTCAATATAGTAAGAAGTACCCATAGATAAATCAACTTGAAAGCATGCAATTTACATAAAAAGGAATGTTGGGCACCATGGGTGAAAGGACCCAATGGTTGAAACCCACATACCTCAACTTTGGAGATTTCCTTGATGAAGATTTGAATGAGAACTTGAAGTAAATGAATTTCTTGAATCCGAAAATGAGTTTGCAACACTTGACTTTCAGTGGTAAAATATTTGGCTAAGTGTTAGAGAGGGTTTTGGGGAATATCTTGAATGATATGGGGTTGAAAAATGACTAAGTATAGATGTTTTTACACATAGGAAGGGTTAGTCCAAGGCCTCAAAGCCTTGGACCGAAACAGGAAAACTGGCACAAAATTAACATTGGTCTGTGCACTGGCCGCGTCACTCCAAGGGCGCGGATCGATTTTGTTTTTCGTCAACTTTGGAAAAATAAATTTTGATACGGTTACTCTAATATTAGGGTTATACCCATCTCCCACTCAATTTAGCCCCCTAATCATGAATATGAAGTCATATTTTCGATATCACGTACAAATTTTGAGATATATGAAAATTACATATTTGAGCATTTTCGAGACACATTTTTGGGTATTTTTTAGGCGTATCACAAAGGAAAAATTTATGAAGAATCAAGCACTTAGAATAATAATTTATAAACCTCCAAATCCAACTACAAAATACAACCCAAAAGATACAGGGGATCGCTAACTCCACTGAACGAATATATAATATAGAGGCGTCCAGAACCTAACCCTGAGATAGGAATAACATCAACTGCTTAGTTTAATCAGGAAAACCCCACCATACCAAAACAACACCACAGTCCTCATACTAGCGAAGGAATCCAAAGCATAGAAATTCCCACCAGAAGCAACTAGAATAACTAAATATCAACAAGAGTTTGATTAAAGGACTATTCACACCTAGTACTTGAGGTCTTGAGAAATTCATCCTAAGAGGTTAACAAATTTACATTAAGGCAAAATCAACACTCTTCCAACTGAACTAAGTTTCCATAAAACCTAACTAGTCTAAGGCTCAACTGACAACAAGAATAATGAAGTGAAATCTAACCCATTACATGCAATTGAAACCTACATGAAATTTATGCGAACAATATCTTATGAAGCACAATCTAAAAGGAAGTAGACCATAGTCTACTGGGAAGCCAAACTGAAATATTGTACTGTCCATGAGCCATCCATCTCGTTTCCATATTCTCCAAATGCCTTGAGACTATCAACAACATGAATTACAATGGGAAGAATGATACCCATATCATAGATATGAAAAATGGGACCAGAATCGGGTGAAAATTGGCCTTCAAACTTCATTAAAAAATTACGAAATCAAAAACCATCATTACGTTATCCTCGATATGAAGGTCACACGCCTAAAAGTTTGGCAAAAATGGAATCCAATTCGTTAGGCCAAAATGGAATCCAATTCTACCTCAAATGGTCCAGAAATCTTACTTTAAAGAATAGAAAATCAAGAGAATTAAGACCAAAAATGGAATGAAATCATAGATTTAAAACTAGAATCGTGTCAATGAAATGGAAATGAAGAAAATTATGTTTGAATATCTTGAAATGGGCAATAAATGCTCAAAATTTCCTAAGCCCGAGCTCCTCGTTCAATGGAATTTTTTTAGGAAGAATGAGGAAGAAAGAGAATATAATTCCCGGCTAGTGATAGTCGCAAAAGCCGATAAGCAGTTGCTAAAACGGATATTTCTTTAGCCATCATTTAGTTGCCAAAGCCACCCATACTCATAAGGCGCCTATCGCCTAAAGCTAACAAAGGGTCGCTAAAGCGGCTATCGCTAAAGCCAACATGGGTTGCGAAAGTGGTCATTCCTAAAGACGACATAGGTTGTAAAAGCAGCAATTGCAAAAGCTGACCAAGGATCATTAATAGCTAAGGCCTTAGTAGCCCTGCACTAGCTTTTGGGATAAAAGATCCAAACTTCAATTAATTCATTTGGAGTCTAAATGACGCAAACCAAAAGTGCAAACCACTTATAAATGGCGTTTGAAACCTGGCAGAATCGACGAAACAATAGACAGAGGTTGTCTCATCCAAATGTTGGACAAAGTAAACATTTATGAAGAATTCACATATAAATGCCTAAAGGCCTCAAAAATTAAACTAAAGGTCGTTCTACGCCAAACTTGGGGTTTTGGAGCTAGTTGCGCTAACAAAAAATATTTAATTTGAGCATGTTTATCTAGAATATTGATCAAAGTCAAACTTTGGTCAAAACTTCAAAGCCAAAACACCTAGTCGCACAACTCCGAAATGAAAGCTTAGAAACCTGAACCAATCATCACACTAGACCAAAAAGGCCTTTCTGGAGCTAATGGAAATAACAAAACTCTTATCCGGCACCAACACTTCGGATGATGACTAAAGTCAACTCTTTCACTTAAGAAATTTTAAAAAGAGGAAAACTTGCACCAAACCTAAACAAAAAATCCTAACGACCGAACGACTAGTCCTAGCTAGTCATAAATAAGTTGGGATCACTACAGGAAAGTCCTAAACATTGAAATTTTTTGGAAAGACAAAAATGACCGGGAGGGTCATCACATCATGGACTCGATGGAACCTGCTAAGCGAAATCAGCGATGCGGCGATTGTTCCTGTTCTCACCGACTAGCACCTTAACATGGGCCTGAACTTCTATGCTCTTAGGCGGGCTTAGATTCATTTAGCGAGTCGCTGAGTGACTTAGGCTATCCTCGGCCTCGCCCAATCGTTCAACCTCTTTTCCTTTCATTTGTCCTTGTTCTACCTGGAGCTGTATAAGCTGCATATCAAACACATTTTCATCAGAATTTGAACATAAATAGGCATTGAGGACCCATTTTGCTAAACTAGAAGCCTAAAATGAATCTAAAATCTCAGACTCATTAAACCTTCAACTCCATCTGTCTTACTCCTATGATTACTTACGATCAGTTGTATTTGTGTAGAATGTCGCTAATCTTACATACCTTTGTGAATTCAACCTGTTTTTATGAATTCTAATCCGTACAGAATAAATACACTTGAGAGAAGCCATAAATTGTTCTATATTTGCAGGGATGATCAAATCATATTTAGTGCGGTGCTATTCTATTTGGGGTACTTGAACATGGAGCAGTCTCATCATTTGCCTATTTGGAGGACAGATGGGATTATTATGACATTCTTGCTCCATATTGGTCCTGTCGAGTTTCTCATGTACTGGCTTCACAGAGCTCTACACCATCATTTCCTTTACTCTCGTTATCATTCTCAACACCATTCTTCCATTGCCACCCAGCCCATTACAAGTAAGTCATCATACATTTTATGATTAATTTTCAAGATAAGTAGTTTAATTGGCACTTGTCAATGTATGGATGGTATAAATTTGTTTTCTTCTTTTAGATAACTAGAAAAGTTGGACCTTTTTTAAATTAATTGCACACGGATCAAATAGCTCCTAAGTTAAAAGCATTTTATTGTGAAACTTCTTTTTTTAAAATAAATCTTCAAAAAATAATGATGCATTTCTACATTTGAAAGTTTTATAAATTTAAATTCTCATTTATATTAATAACATACATTCTTATAGCTATAGAAATATCATACTTATATATATTCTTATAGCTTGAGAAAGGTCATACTCTCCTGGATATAAATAATTTACATTAGTTTAATTGGATATAGAGTTTGAAACAGTAAAGAAATTTTTTGAATTTTGTGAATATCAAATTAAAGAAATGTATAATATATTTTAGTCTTGTGGTATTTCCTCTATTCTATTTTACGTGGCATCGTTTCCTTTTACTTTGTACTAAAAACAATGTCATTTTACTATAACTACAATTAATTTAATTTTAAATTTTTTTTTTATTTTTAATAAAATGAATCTCATCCTCACAATATCTAAGAATTGTTTTAAATACAAATTCGAGAAGTTTTTCTTAAGTACCGTATCAATACCTCATAAAATAAGATGACAAAGTAGTAAATATGTCACGCGTGTGGTATATTAAAATTAAAGAGTTACAAAAGTTAAAAAGAAAGATTTTTTTTTTTTTGTCATGTTAAAAAAAGAAAGTAAGAAAAATAACTTGAACACAGACTCGAAATATTATGCATACTTTTAATATATGCAGAAGTGTTTCATTTTTTCTTCTAACTGTTTGACCAATAAAACAGTTCCATGTTATTAATATGAAAAAAAAAAAAGTTTCTTCGCTTCTCCAGCAATAGGAGAAAAGGGTAACATAAAGTCCAGTTGATTGAAATTCAATTTTGTTGTTTGGCAGCTTCGAATCATGCATTTGCAGAGCACGCAGCATTGTTCATGGTTTATTCCACACCAATACTCACAACTGTGCTAAAGGAGACAGCTTCAATGGTTTCAATCTGTGGTTGTCTCACTTTTGTTGATTTTATGAACAACATGGGCCATTGCAACTTAGAGATCATTCCCAAATGGATCTTCTCCATCTTCCCCCTTTCAAATACTTGATGTTTACACCCTCGTAGGTCTCTCAATCCGCACACGCCCCTAGTGTTTGGCATGGAAGAAAATATGATCGATAAAGTTTTTGGAAAACAATTTTCGAAAAAATACTTTTCTAGTGATTCGTTTTATATCTGTTGACATAGGTTTCATTCACTTCATCATACTCAAGTAAGAACGAATTATGCTCTTTTCATGCCACTATATGATGTTATTTACAATACATTTGATAAATCGTCAGACATATTATATGAGAAGTCAGCAGAAAGGGAAGGTGAATCTCCTGATGTGGTGCATCTAACACATCTAACAACTCCGGAATCTATATACCATCTCAGACTAGGATTTTCGTCCTTGGCCTCAAAACCTTACACTTCCAAGTGGTATTTTCTGTTAATGTCGCCAATCACACTATCATCTATGATCCTAACATGGATTTACAGTCACACATTTGTGCTGGAAAGAAATATATTCAACAATTCAAATTGCAAAACTTGGGTCATTCCAAAGTATTGCACACAAGTAAGAATTTATGATTTTTGTCAATATTTTTAATATTTCAGTACGCCGTAATTTCAAATGTTAATTATTGGTCTATTTCTTTCAAGTACTTTAACCTACGACAACGAGACTGTATTAATAAGTTGATTAAAGAAGCCATCCTGGATGCTGATCAGAAAGGCGTAAAAGTTTTGAGCCTTGGACTCTTAAATCATGTAATTATATTGTCAAGAATTACAATATATATCTACAATTACTTACAACTTCCAAATATTGAAAGAAAAAACAGAGAGTATTTGTAAAATCCAAAACTATAGCACTTTTAATATGTCTTTTTAGCTGACCAAAGAGTGTTGCATGAAATTTTATAGGAAGAGTGGCTGAACAAGAATGGTGAACTTTACATAAGAAGGCATCCACAACTGAAACTGAAGCTGGTTGATGGGAGTACCCTTGCTAGTGCTTTAGTCCTAAAGGAACATTCCAAGTGGTCCTTAGAGGCCATTTGTCCAAAGCTGCTTATTCCACTGCCCTTGCCTTGTGCCAACGAGTAAAGGTTTCTTTAAAATTAATTAAGTATTTCACTACAAAAAGTAAATGATTTAATCACTATGTAAATATGGTTTAGTAAATGATTTTATCACTATGTAAATATGTTTTATAACCAACACTCTATACAAACATTTTTAAAGGCATTAACATTAAAGACTATGGATGCAATAACACTAACTCAATTGCCGCTAAATGTTATTGCAGCTAATAATACTGCTGTTAAAAGGAAAATCTATCATCACTAGTCTCTCTTGCTGTAGTGTTTCTTCCCAGGTTTCTCTTTCTCTCATTGATTGTGGTTGTGACAGGTTTTAACATTGCGAGAAGAAGAGTATAAGAGGCTCAAAGAAAATCTTCCCGGTGAAGCAGCAACCAATTTGTTCCTTCGGAAGCTTTTACTACAGAGTTGCATACCTAAACAAACAAAACTATTGTCTTAAATGAGGATTATCATGGAACCGTGCTATACCATCCGAATTTGTGGAACAATTTATGTCCTTAATTAATTAACTAAACTGTAGACGATTTTATAATGGATTTCACCAAAGTAGATGACAGTTAATGACTGTTCTATTCTTCCATCAAAACATTTGTGACGCTCAAATTTATGAGGGACTCCAATGATGTCGCATATATTATTTTTACTTCTAATGCCTCCATTTCCCAAAAATATAGATTGATGTCTTGTATTGCAGATATGGCTTGTGGGGGAAGGATTGAGTGATGAAGAACAATCAAAAGCACCTAAAGGAACATTATTCGTTCCGTTTTCACAATTCCCGCCAAGGAAAGTCCGCCAAGATTGCTTCTACTGTAATACACCAGCCGTGATTACTCCAAAACATCTTGACAATATGGACTCTGTGTGAAGTTAGTAATTTACTAGAATTCTCTTAATTTTTTTTTCGTATTCTTTTGACTTATGCTATGAATAATTAAAGATTCGTCTTTTTCATTTGAACAATGGAAGAATTGGCTGCCAAGAAAAGTGATGAGCGCATGGCGAATAGCTAGAATTTTGCATGCATCGGAAGGTTGGCAGGATCATGAGAGTGGAAATATGATGTTTGACATTGACAAAGTCTGGAAAGCTAGTCTTGATCATGGTTTTCTCCCATTAACCATACCTACTAAGTCAGAGGTTTAAGTAAGTTTGTCATGTGTTGTAATATCTAGTTTTAACGGTGGCGTATGTGTTTGACATCAAATGATAATGTTTCTATTATCTAGTATTTTATATTGTTGTTCATATATATTTTATAATAGTCATATGAAATAAAAGGGTGGTGAATTTTCCAGCAATCATACGATTATAGATGTACCATCACTACTACAAACCATGAACTTTTTTCAACGGATATATATGTCCTTTGAAAATTTGGGATTTTCGATAAGAAAGCTGTCAAAACACTAGGATTAGATATAGGCAGCAATAATTTGAAAACCTTCTAAAGACTAAAGTATTACTCATTTATTCAGTAGCAGTGCAGAAAACAGAATATAAAATAAAAAATAAGTAACAGTATCTAAGTCCACAAAATTTACTGTGTGTCCGTAAGGAGTTTAATCCCCTCACTGTATCCGAGGTTGTAGATTATTTCCTCACCGAATTAAATAGATAAACTATTGTAGAAGTAGCGGTACCTCAAACATCTATAATTTCAATCAAAGAACCCGCAATGGCTTCAAACGCAACCTCGATTCTTATAAGAAAAATTATGCAAAAGAGGAGAAAATTTTGTGTCTAGAAAATGCAAGAAAAGTCTGTATTTATATCCATCATTGAGTGTAAATTTACCTATTCAGAAAAGTTTCATCTGTGCGGTACAGGCATGGTGACATTTGGAAAGGAAAGGTATCTGTTCAAGGAACAAGTTCACATGCAGAATTTAAAAAATAGTTAAACTAACTAATTTTGCGTATTTAAATAATATATAGATTTATTTTAATAAATAATTATGAATTAATTAATTAAAATATAGAAAAGGAAAAATTTCAAGATTGATTAAATAAATTTTGTCCAAACAATTCATCAATCAAATCATTTGCGAAGCCGAACTTGTAGGCATAGCTGTAACCGAGTCGAGCAAGCGACGACAACGGCACGAGGGCTCCCCTTTACTTGACTTTTTTAAGAGTTAGAGGAATTGTTTCCTAATATAAGGACAAAATATTTCCTCTATTTACCGATGAAGGAGAAATGACTCTTCATCTCTCTTTACTTGGTTACCCCCTTATTTTCCTTATTCTTTCAACCTTTATTTCTCAATTCACACTTGCTACTTAAACCCAACAATCCCCCACATGAATGGTGAATGACTATTGTTTAAAACATATGCATGAAAAAACTTGTGTGATCTATAAATAAGGATTAATTACATCTGGATGAGTAGGTTTCCCTTTGAACTTTCCATAGTGAACATATATCGGATATACTCGGTATATCGGTAGATGTGATATCTTTGAACCGCCGATCTTTTTTATACACCTACATAATATAAGTCATACAACTAACCTTTTAACTGGTTTTGGTTCTCATTGTTTTATTCATTTCAGCCATAAGCACTTCCTGTTTCATAAAGAAGCAAAAATATTCTGATAAAGACGTTGCTCAGTAGCTCGGTGGAAACAAAATCCTTTTCCTCAGGAGTGATAAAAGAAAGAAGAACCCATTTTCTTCCAATTCAATTCAATTTAAGTAGAAAATTCTCTTTCTTCCTCCGTTCATGAACTGGCGTTACTGGATTCTCCTTGAAGCGGCTTACATTTCACACTTACATAGGTAATTTCTAAATGTGTTATCCCATAGATACACACTTTGATATACCCTATATCAAACTTAGAAACTATTAAAAAGGCATATTACCTTATCTTTGTTACTAAACATTATCACATCCTCAGAATAAACCTTATAATAATGTTGACAATATTGAACCATCATCAATGATTTGTCCTCGGCCACAGTCCTATTCCCTTTGATGACCTCCCAGCTCCCTCTCTAGTTAGACCTTTTTTAAGTGGATCCGACATATTATCTTTTGACTTTACATAGTTAATTGTGATAATTCCCTAGAAAGTAATTGTCTAAGAGTATTGTGTCTTCGACGTATGTGACGAGACTTACTGTTATACATCATGCTTCCAGCTCTTTCTATTGGCGCTT
Organism: Solanum medicagineum; assembly: GCA_026153255.1. Lineage (NCBI taxonomy): Eukaryota > Viridiplantae > Streptophyta > Magnoliopsida > Solanales > Solanaceae > Solanum > Solanum medicagineum. The sequence goes on along the minus strand of JAPFFP010043300.1, from coordinate 3,220 downwards.
GACTGTCATAGTGTATGCATAGGAGCCATAGATTTGGGTAAAAATGGAATGTATTTTAAGAAATTTCAGAGTCATTCAGCTTCTTCACCATCCTTATCCAAGGCTATAACTCAGCCTCCATTGTGGATCGAGCTATACATATTTGTTTGGATGATTTCCATGATATTGCTAATCGTAAAGACATATCCACTTATGGATTTAGTTCCGTTGACCTAGTAATCAAGTTTACATAACCATATCCTTCAACTACTATTGGATACTTGTTATAATATAAAGAAAATTTTTGATTATGTTCTAAATACCCCAAATCTTGTTTCGTTGTCATCTAATGACTTTGATTGGGATTACTTGTGTACAGACTCAATTTACTTAGAGCACAAGTTATGTTTGGTAACGTATAGTTCATAATGTACATCAAACTTCCCAACACTTTGGCATAATCCAATTGAGACTAACTTTTACCTTTATTCTTAGCCAGATCAAGGTTCAGATGAATTAGGATTTGAACTTTTGTAGTTTAAGTGCTTGAATTTTTCTAGTACTATTCTGATATAATGAGATTGAGATAGTGCTAGACCTTGAGGAGTTTTGTGAATCTTAATTCTTAATATCAAGTAAGCAACTCTTAGGTCTGTCATATCAAACTTACTAGCAAGCATATACTAAATAACATTTATGTTAGCAATGTCGTTAATTCATTATTATAATATAATCCATATATATGTAAACTATAACAAATTTATATGGAGTTTCCTTAATGTAAACACATTTGTCACACTCATTAATTTTGAAACCATTTGACAACATTGTTTGGCCAAATTTTTCGTGCCATTATGTGGGTGCTTGTTGTAGTTCATATAATGACTTAACCAGTCTGCACACCTTTTTTTCATTTTCAAACACTATGAACACTTCTGGTTGTTCCACATAGATTTTCTCCTCTAAATCTCCATTTAAGAAGGCTGTTTTGATATCTATTTGATGAATTTCTAGTTCATACCGCGGCTAACACTATTAACATTCGAATTGACATGATTTTAGTTACCGATGAGTGCATATTGAAGGAGTCAATACCTTCACATTGTCTAAATCCCTTAAAAGTGAGCCTTGCTTTATATTTATCAATAGTGCCATCAGCTTTCATTTTCCTTTTAAAAATCTATTTAGACCCTAAAGATTTATTTCCAGGAGAAAGATCAACCAATTCCTATGTATGATTGTTCATTATGGACTCAAGCTCACTATTGACTACCTCTATTTAATATTGTGCTTCTCAAGAAATCACAGCTTCTCTGAAGATTCGAGGCTCATGTCATAAAATTTGATCCAAAGGAGGTAGAGGTCCGTTGACATTTGCTACGCCTTGAATTTTTCTCATTATGATTACTCTGCTTTGTTTCTTCTCGAGGCCTTTCAGTTCCTTTATTAGATAATGATTCATATTCTTTCTTATATGGGTATATTATTTCAAAGAATTTAATTTTATCTTATTCAATTATCGTGTTTATATGAATGTCAGAATTTTCTTATCTACGCACTAGAAATAGATATGCTTTACTATTCATAGCATATCCTATGAATACACAATCAATCGTCTTGGGTCCTTTTTTTATCCTTTTATATTTAGAAATTTGGACCTTAGCCAAACACCCCCAGACTTTCAATATTCAAGGTTAGGCTTTGTCCCTTTCAATTTTTCATATGGAATAAATTATTTTTTACTATGAGGAATCAGATTGAGTATTCGACTAGCTGTAAGGATAGCTTCTCAGCCCACAAGTTCTAGGGTAAACCAGAACTAATTAACATGACATTCAGCATCCCCTTAAGTGTTCGATTTTTCCTTTTAGCAATTACATTGGATTGTGATGAGTAAGAGATTGTTGTTTGGTGAATAATGTCATATTTCACACATACTTTCTCACAAGGAGATTCATATTTTCCACCCCTATCACTCCTTATCATTTCGATCTTTTTGTTAAGTTTTATGTTTCAACTTTACTTTTTGTACTATTTTAATGCTTCAATTACCTCATCTTTACTACTAAGTAATTAAACATTGAAGTATCATGTATAGTCATCAATAAATGTTATGAAATATTTCTTTCCACCACGAGATGGTATTGGCTTCATGTCACAAATATCTGTGTGAATTAAGTCCAAGGGATTTGAATTCCTTTCAACTGACTTATAAGGATGATTAACATACTTATATTCCATACATTCTTGACAATTTGACTATTTGTTTTCGAACTTTGGCAATAGATTTAAATTACTCATTGTTCGCAAGGTTTTATAATTGACATGTCCTAAACGTGAATGCCATAGATCATTTGACTCAAGTAAATAAGAAGACTGAACTTTATTACTTTCAGTAACCATCACATTCAGTTTGAAAAGGGCCTCAGTAAGATAATCTTTTCCTACATACATCTCATTTTTGCTAATTACAACTTTATTGAAACAAGAACACATTTAAATCCATTCTTGACCAAGAGACCAATAGAAACTAAGTTCTTTCTCATTTCTGGAACATGACAAACTCTATTTAGAGTCATCACCTTGCCGGATGTCATCTTTAAACATACTTTGCCATAACCTTCATAATTTGTTGTGGAAGAATTTTTCATGTAAAAGGTCTCATCAGGTGCAGAAGGGGCATTGATGTCGCCCAAGTTACACCTCCTTTTTAAGGATAAAGAAATCATTGTCAAGAATGATAAGAAATTATCAAATATGATATTGTAAGGATGGTGATGACTTTCTTCTGTGAAAGTGAAATATTCAAATTTGTCTCTCACCCAAATATAGTGTTGATACTAAAATGAGAAAAGGTGACCAGTTTTGTTGATTTAAGACCAATAAGTCTATGTACTTTTGTGAATAAGATTATTTAAGAAGTCCTGCATGAAAGAATTGTGCTATGGTCTTATCAGATATTATGTCAAAGAATCAAATTGGGTTTATGAAGGGAAGAAATGTTACAAGGAATGTTCTTCTGGAACAAGAATTGATCAGAGACATTGATAGAAAGAAACACAATCACAATATTGTGGTAAAGCCAAACATGAAAAAGGCATCTGAATGAGTATCGTGAATATTTTTTGATAAAGGTCATGAGTGTCACATCCCGACCTAGGGACGTGCCCGGTAGGGGCACCTAGACACATCTACCCTGAATTTCCCAATGTATCTGACCTGGAAACCTACAGAAATTTTG
>JAPFFP010043299.1:0-13350 GCA_026153255.1 Solanum medicagineum | reverse complement strand
TATATATGATACACTCACATTGAAAGAAGATAATTTTCACATTGAAGGATTGTGACTTTTTTGAAAGGTCGTGACTTTTTTTAAGGGTTATGACTTTTTCGAAAGGTTGTGGCTTTTTTGAAGGGTTGTGACTTTTGCAAAAAACTATTACTTTTAGGGTTATGACTTTTCCAATGCATTGTGACTTTTTTGAAGGGTTGTAACTTTTTCGAAGGGTTGTGACTTTTCTAAAGAGATTACTATAACATCCCAATATAAAAATCAATTTAATATAGTTTAAAAGTGGATAGTTTTCCACATTGAAGGATTGTAACTTTTTTGTAGAGTTATGGATTGTGACTTTTTCGAAAGGTTTTGACTTTTTCAAGGAGTTGTGACTTTAATTTTTTGAAAATTTGTGAATTTTTCAAAGAGTTATGACATTTTTGAAGGGTTGTGACTTTTCCAAAATTAAGGTTGTGACATTTTTGAAGAATTTTGACTTTTTCAAAAGGATTTTTAAAAGGTTGTGACTTTCACAAGGAGTTGTGATTTTTTCGAAAAGTTGTGATTCTTTTAAGGGTTATGACTTTTTCAAAAGGTTGTGGATTTTTTGAAGGGTGTGATTTTTGTAAAGGGTTGTTACTTTTTTGAATGATTATGATTTTTTTGAATGGTTGGGTAGGCTAAAATATTTTTTAATTAGAAACGATGTCTTTTGAGTTTTGTTAACATCTATTGGGTTATTTAATTGATTTTTAAAGTACTAAATTATTTAAGAAAAAGAAATAAGAATTATGTGAGAGTGCCACGTAGGCGAGCCTAACATTGTCTTTTATATAGATGATATAATGTATGATAAGATATATAATATTTCTTCCAATGCAATTTTGGCAAACTCCTTTTAATTAAATACTATCAACTATGCTGATTATTATAATTTTCATGTATATTTTAAATATGTAAAATTAATTTCAACAAAATTTTATAAATCATGCTTGATTTTACTCTGTGTGTGTGTCAAAGGAAGCAAGGGCTATTTTCATCGGCATAATAACTCGACTTTAGAGGTCGGGGTCGAATCCCACAGGGAATAATTTGCCGACGATTGAGTAGAGCAAGGACCTATAGCTACTAGATTTTGACTCGATAAGTCAACACCAAGCAAGAATTCTAACTAAATGGTATGAAGCTAAGCTAACAACTACTCCAAAGAAATAACTGGGTAAGAATTGATCAAGCAAGGAAGCAAGGGTAGGGAATATGAGAATTAATCAAAACTCAACCAATCCATCACACTTGGCATAAAATTAACTCAATGGGTAGACTAGGTTGCTTGTAATCACCCCTCGGCTAGGATGAATGTGATGTTTCGCAAGAGCCAACTATGGCCTCTTACGTGAGCCACTCAAAGACACGCTTGGCTTGAGCACCTCAAAGCAAAACTCCCAAGACCTTAGCCGTTGAGTCCCTTTTGAGGCTTTCAACATATAAACCCATGACCATCATGCAACCCTCCGCTTCAACTACACTCGCTAAAGCAATAATTGAAGATCTAACCTAGATTCAAGTTTGTGATCTCAAATTTACAGTTATATATGAAGATATGCATGAACCCATAAACCAATTCAAACAATCAAAGCAATTTGGGAGAAATCACTTGATTTTGCAAGTAAATCATCAACTAAACATGAAAGCATGAGAAATAATCAAGATCCATATACAAATTAACATCCAAGCTCAATTAAATTTACAAATTAAGCATTCAAGAACAAGGAAAGAAAAAGCTAGTGAAAAATAAATACAAGTGTAGCCCACACTTTTCAATCCACTCAAGAAATTGTAGAAAACTTGCTATAAATCCTCACCTTAAACTAAAATCTACATTGAGGTGTGTTTTTCTTCTTCAAGAATGTGAAAATATATTTAATATTTGTCTCCCAATATGAAGAATAAGGCTTGGGAGTGCGTGTATATGAGAATTAGGGTTGAAATGGTGCATTTACAAATCTGCCCCGACGCCGGTTGTCAAATTGCCTGCGTTCGCGGATCTTTGACCACTTTCAGAGGTCAACTGTCTCTAACCCTTTTGCACTTTGCACTTAAATGTTCCACGATCACAGACAATGATCGCCTTTTGCTCTACCTACGCGCTAGTGCTGAGCGCGTTCATGTCCTTTCCAAATCCATTGCTCTACGTTCGCGCCCTAAAGACCGCGTTCGCGGAGAGTAATGTTGCTAGGTACCATTTTGAACAGTTTCAGCTCCTTTTGGCTTCAATGCAACTCCAACTTTAATTCTTCTCAGCAAAGCCAAATCTCAACCATATGTACCTGTAACATACAGTATTCAAAGCATAATTAGCCCTAAGTTATGAAATTACCAATACAAAATCATAAGAAAAGAGTAAGAAATGAGTGCAAGTTATAGACTCATCAACACCCCTAACTTAAGACTTTCAAGCAAAACAAAACCAAACTCAAGAGGCGAGCAATTTAAGCACACAATCTCAACTCACTTTTAAAAAAATTGAATCATGATCATGAAAATGGTTGGTACTAACAATAAGAACAAGTATGTTGATGCCTATCAAGTAACTCCCTCACTTTTCAAAAGCATATTTTTCAATTCAAAGCAAACTTCTAAGGATGACCAAGTGACAACACAAATTCTCAAGGAGTGACTCAAACTCCTAGTCAACTAACAAGTAAGCATCAATATCAACTATCCATGACAATTTGTATTTCCTCACAAAAAAAAAAAAATTCACCAAAACACTCACAAGTATATACAATGAAAAAGGGACAAAGACTCAAGCACTCACACTCAAAAAAGAACATCGTATGCACACGAATGTCACACCATAGGCTTTCCTTTATTTTAAATCAACATTGGCTAAACTTCCTTTGGTTGGAAATCTCAAGGGGCTTTTCAGGCTTGTAATGTAAGCTTAGGGGTAAGGTAGGATACAATTTGGACAATAGTGACTAACCTCCTTAAGTCCCACATACAACATCCATTTTTTTTTTCCAACTTTTCCACTTCACTTTTTTGCATTTCACACCAATGCGTATTTGACCCCTTTTTACACTTAGGTGCCCCACTTGCAGCAATTTTGAACATTTTTAGAGGGTTCTTTTATTCAAGTACTTTTTCTTCATTTATATTCATTTTAAAAACACTCTTTTTCTTTTCTTTTCATTCCTCTAATCATCTTTTCTTTTTCTTTTTCTCTTAACAAGTCCCCAAATGGTAGGCACCCTTTCTTTTTCTCCTACATTACCCCCAACTTAGGCTTAGAGCCTCAATATTCACAAACATGCAAAATCAAGGAGGGACAAGGGTTCAAAAGAGGGATATCTTTTCAAAAAGGTTCAAGACTTGTAATTAAGGTTGGCAATAGAAAGGATTAGGTTCAAACAGACAACAGGGATAAAATGTCACGGCCCAAACTAGGACCTAGATGTGACACGACGCATGAGCACCCCAAAGGAACCCTAATCAAGCCTCTTAACATATCATTACACATCCTTGGTCATGAAAGCAATTAAACAACAATAAAAGAGTAGAAATAAGGGCATAGGGACTAAGGGGAAACCTTTATTTCATAAAAACATCAAGAGAGTCAAGCTTATAGCATCATTACATACTTGTCCAACAATACCTCTAAACATAGAACTTAGCGGGGGCCAACACAAGCAACCGGGCTCACCCTCATTGTAATGGAAATAGGTAATTAAAATTACAAGATATAATCTAAACATCTTTTCTTTTTCTTTTTCTCTTAACAAGTCCCCAAATGGTAGGCACCCTTCCTTTTTCTCCTACATTACCCCCAACTTAGGCTTAGAGCCTCAATATTCACAAACATGCAAAATCAAGGAGGGACAAGGGTTCAAAAGAGGGATATCTTTTCAAAAAGGTTCAAGACTTGTAATTAAGGTTGGCAATAGAAAGGATTAGGTTCAAACAGACAACAGGGATAAAATGTCACGGCCCAAACTAGGACCTAGATGTGACACGACGCATGAGCACCCCAAAGGAACCCTAATCAAGCCTCTTAACATATCATTACACATCCTTGGTCATGAAAGCAATTAAACAACAATAAAAGAGTAGAAATAAGGGCATAGGGACTAAGGGGAAACCTTTATTTCATAAAAACATCAAGAGAGTCAAGCTTATAGCATCATTACATACTTGTCCAACAATACCTCTAAACATAGAACTTAGCGGGGGCCAACACAAGCAACCGGGCTCACCCTCATTGTAATGGAAATAGGTAATTAAAATTACAAGATATAATCTAAACATAAGCATAAGAGAAAATAGATATTGTCCCTGAACATTAGGACTCACCAAAAGCTATCTTGAACAATCCATCTAGCCACATAGAGGAGAATCAATAGAGGCTCTGGTTCCTATATGGTGATATCATGTTGGCATAGAGTATGCGTTAGTACGTCTGAGTATACTAGGTATGGAGGATAGAATGCAACCAAAGATAGGCACATAATTGAAATGCATAACTAGATAACAACTAAGCATATAACAATATGGCATGTACGCATAATGTTTGAAGTAAAACATGCTTGAAAATATTCATACTTGCATAACTTGTTTAACACAATAACGTGACACGATTAGATCATCCAAATACCTTATACTAGAGGGTAAGGGATAGAGCATAGGTTATAACCCCTTCTAGTAGGTAATGGGTAGTACATGAGGGTAACAAGATAGCAAGTTCATAACCCCTACATGTAAACATAAGATAGTGAATAACACATGAGGGTAGAAGGTAGCATAGGTCATAACCCCTATATGTGAGCATGAGATAATACATAATATTGAATCACATATGAGGGTGAGGCGTACCGCATAGTTCATAACCCCTTCATATGAGTACGTTGCATAATCTCAAATCATGCACGAGGGTAAGGAGTACAACATAGTTCATAACCCCTTCATGTAGATATGAGTAAGTGAGTAGCATTGATTCGTACATGAGGGTAAGGTGTATAACATAGTTCATAACCCCTACATGTAGAAATTGGTCTTGTATTAGAGGGTAAAGAATATAACATAGTTCATAACCCCTTCTAGTAGGCTTCACAATTCGCAAGAGCATAAACCTTAGCATAAGGACTCAAAAACACATCAACAATTCCCAAGAATATAACAACATGAGAGACCCACAGTTCACTTGCAATACCATAGGTGCTTTACATGATTTAAACACACATATATACATTTCTTTCATCACCATAAGCCACTTGACTCATAATTCATGCAATAGACCATCAATAACTCAAGAACCCTAAACCGGACATTTTATCAAACCTTTGACAGGTGTGTAGTTCTAGAGTAAAACCATGAAATTCAAGAGAGTATTCATGCTAAAAAGTCTGATGTAAAACCATCAATAGATACTTGGTAACACCCTCAAGCAATATATCACATTAGATCTTAGATTCATAGCTCAAACATGCTAAAACAATCATAATTTCATAAAACCCCAACATAATGTGCAGTAAATTTCATAGTAAGTAAGACCCATGAGTAAATTAACTTTAAATCATGCAATTTTAGGTAAAAGAAAGCTTGGAAATCATGGTTGAAAGGAACCTATGAAAGAAAGCCACATACCTTGACTTTGGAGGTTTTCTTGAAGAAGAGTTGAAATGGAGACTTGAAGCTTGAATGAAATCTTTAGATCCAGAAAGTGATTGGGACACTTGAATCTTAAGGAGGACTTGGGGCTTGACTTGGTTCCTTGAATTCTAACAAGACTTTTTGAAAACCTTGAGAATGGATGGAGAATTTGATGAGGATTAGAGAGGAATTTGAGAGGTTTTTGGTTGGTTCTTAGGGCTCAAAACTGCTTGACAATGAGGGATTTTGTGTATATAGGTATAGGGTTATTACCCAACTACACTAGAGTAAAGGAACACTTTTCAGAAATTTTGAACTAATCCGCGACAGGTCCGCCTACTGTTCTTACGAAGTTTCCGCAAAAATTATTTTTCTTGGCACGGACATCCCACCCAAATTTTTCCTCTAAATAAGAATATGAAGTCGATTTGCAAAATTCTGCATGGATTTTGAGATATTAAAAAAATGCATCATAGGGTCTTTCCAAGCTACGTGGAGGGTTGTTTAAATATTCCCAATTTGAGATATAAGGGAATTACGATTATGGGGGCATTCCTAGGCAAGCGTGGGGCCTTTCAATATCTCCCCCTTGGGAACATTCGTCTTCGAATGTCGAAGAAACGTACATCAGAAGAGTAATAATGAAGAATTCATCCCCAACAAGAATGCAATAATCCACTTAAGTACCATTTTCAAAAATCTCAACTTAAGTGTTAAAATTACCATGAACTTGTCAATATAAACATGAATGTATGCAAACAACATAAGGGCTGAGACTTAAGACTTGGAATCATAGAAGAAAGGACTTGACATGTCATCATAAGATTCAATAGAATGAAAGAGGTATGGATATTACTCCTCCATGCCCGCTTCGACTCCCCGAGAGACATTTTCAACCGACAATTACTTCAAAGGGCTTTAACGAACACCACATCCTTATTAATCAACTTTTCCACCCTTCCATCCAATACCTCAACCAGGACTTTCTCCTAAGCCAACTTATCTTCCTCAACACCTACCACCTCAAAGAGTCATATAACACTTGAATCACCAACTCATCCCCTTAACTTAGAAACACGAAAAACTGGACGAATCATATCCACATCCTTAGGCAATTCCCATTCACATGCAACCTCATCAATCCTACTCAATACTCTATAAGGACCTACAAACCTTAACCCACTTACCAACCTTAAACACACATAGTCCACTAGGTACCATAAGCCACCATCTCCCCCTTGGGAGACAACCTCCACTTCACCATTCTTTCACTCAAAACTTCCAACTCTAATAAGGTGTAAACAAGGCCTTGCTTAAACTAGACCTATTCAACACAAGAAGATTTGGAACCATCAAGAACACTACATTACCATTCTCAACTTCCTCCAGCCTAACTCCCAATCTAGCCAACCGATGGACCTCTCTAGTTACCTCTTTGCCACCATCATCAACATACGCTAGGCTATCCATAGGCACCCTGCTTAGTGCCTCAACCATAACATTAGCCTTACCAGGTAATAATGCACACTCATATCATAATCCTTAAGGAGTTCTAACCACCTTCTTGTTATCCTCAATTGACACCTGTCATATTTAGTAAACCACATCTCATTTCCCAGACTTGCAACACTACCTCAAAATGATTCACAAGCTCTAAATAAATCAATGCTCCACCACTAGAGGTCACCACAAACATGCCAAGGTAGGGTTTTAAGACCCTATTCATAAAACCCATAAACATAACCGGTGTACAAGTAAACCAAACAACTCCATCAATACTCAAAATGCACACTCCTAGTACAAAAGGACACTTAGGGATATTACCTACCCTCATCCTCACTTGGGGGACAAAACCCGAACCACAATCAATCTTAGAGGAGTGACTAGCCTATTGTAGTTGCCAAATAGATCATTCATCCTTACTCATCATATTACAACCTTACGAATCCTACACCCATTAGAAACATGATATGCACGTAGGCAAGCCGCCCCAAGACCTCCAACTCATCAAACTAAATTTAACCAAAATCACAAGACAAGAGTTTATGCAACAAGAACATGGAGTACCCTTATAAGCCTTTCTAAACCAAAAATAACTCAAAAAACAAGATAACTTAGGTTCAACACCCCTAATTTTCATAAGACGATACATGCAACCCTTAGAGATCAATTGTTGCTTCAGACAAGAAATGGACTTACCCCTTCACTATCACTCTAAGGCGGGCTTAATAGAGAATTGGAATTTGACCCTATGGTTCTACAACCAATGGAGATGCAATATGCATGTAATCAATCTATCCCAAGAATGACATCAAAAGCCACAACCTCTAATCCAACAAAATCATAAGTCAAGACCTAAATACATGCGCCATTCAACAATACTTACGAACCTTCTAGCAACGATAGCCTTAACAAAGGGATAGACAGCAAAAGATCCTCATAGCAACTCAGGACACACAGAAGAAGCCCACTAGCAACCAAAAAGAAAAAAGAAAGAAATAGAGACACACCATACCCCTTAATGCATACACATCCAAGTCAAAGGAAACCTCAACTTACCAGTAGCAACATCGGGCATCTTTGGCCCACATTGGCACCTTGGCTTATAGGACCATTATCTCCACCTTTGGGTTGAGCATGAGGACAACCACTAACTTTGTGCCCAAATCCACCACAACCAAAGCAAGCATTAGACTTCTCCAAACATAGGCCACCATAGCCCTTCCCATACTTTTGGCACTTGGGATTAGTCATCCCACTATTGATGTCCTTCACATTAAACCCTTCTCTTACCCCCTTTGGGGTTACCGCGCAATCCTTCCTCTTATGCCCCTCTACAGCACAACAGAAACAAGCAGATCTTAGGTGTATTTATACGCCTAATTAGCAAATAATGCCCATAAATAGATACAAGTCAAAGGGGAAATTCATAGAGTCTAGGTGTATTTTTCTCTTATTTTGATAACACTGGGTTGAGTGCGCCAGTTGGTTGTGCTTTTGCAGGATTTTGCGTTAATTGGGAAATTCGAAGTCAAATCCAGAATTGAGGGAAAAACACAATCTGGAATTCAGAAGATAAAAGTCAGTCAAAGCAGCCAAAAGACCAAAACTCCACATGGCAGACTTAGAACAAGGTTGTGGAGGCTGAAAAATGAAGAAAAAGGTGCGAAGCTGAAAAGTGTGTAGGGTCCGCGTCGCGGACCTGTGCAAAGGTTGTGTAAAACTGCCCAGTTAGCGAATTAAGCAAAAAGTCAGAAAGACAAGGGGTCCGCATCGTGGACTTGAGGACCCGAGGCGGAAAAGTTGACATACGGGATTTTTAATATTGTTCTATCATAGACTTTAGGTTTACATTCTATTTTTACGTAGGAACTTCAGTAGGGACGATGGAGAATTCTTTTCCATAGTACTTTGGTTAGTTTAATCTTTATCCTTTGGTTCTTGATGTTTTCCAATTCATTCATGATGTATTTCACGTTCATGAGTGGCTAAGTCTCCATATTCTGTGGTTGTAGCTATAGACAATGTGTAGTTCTTAACTTTGAATATATATGAATGATTTCTTTTGGTTATTCTTATGCTATTTTTACCTATGCTTCATAGCCTGATCAACTAGGGAGTAAATTAGTTATTTACTCTAGATTCGAGAGATGTTGGAGTGGATAGAACACAATAGTATAGGGAGCTTGCTCAACACTAGGAAACTAGGTTGATTCGTGTAAGGGAGACCAGTGATAACTACCCTTACACCTCGCTTGGTTCATATATGGGAAGATAGCTTTAATGCATTTTTATTGGTCTGTGTATCCCCACTCAAAGATGTAGCTAGGTAGTTAATAACAGTAGGTCGGCACAAGCCTGCAACCCTGTTCAGGTAAATTAAACCCCGTGAATCCCTAATCAGAAAATCAAACATAGATAGACATTGTTAAGACTAGACAGAGTCATAAAGGCTACAACCCTAGAATTTCTCGTCAATTGATATCTTGTCGTAAAAATCAGATTAGTTTATTAGAAATTTGTTCTTTAAAATTTATTTTACTCAAATCCAAAACTCTTTTTACTAAAAGCACCATAAATGTGATAGTTGAGATTAGTGACCCATTCAATTCAAATCCTTTGGGTTCGACAACCTTGCTCTTTAATTAGGGTCACTATATTACTTGTGAGACCACGTACACTAGTGTGTGCTGGGGAGCAATAATTTTTTGGCGCCGTTGTCGGGGATTTGTAATGAATTTGTTGATTATTAAAGTTTTCTTGTTTTGTGGTGTTCGCTACATTTGATCTTAGCGGTGATTTTGTGCAGGTGATTAATAATTAAGATGGAAGATTAGGACTCTTGTTTTTGTCAATCTAAGAGGAGAGCAAGGGTTTTGTTCGAAACATCACCAATTGAACTCGTAGAGCAGAAGGAGCAAGAAGATAACAAGGTGGAGGTTGACCCTGTTGCTGAGAACATGGCAAACAACAACCAACTTGCACCACGAGCACCTACTCCTGATGCACCACTGGCTCCGAGGCCTATGAGGGATGTAGCAATCTCGAGAACCACCAATGTTACGAGCTGTTTTTTCAAGACTGAGCCTGGTGGCTGATGGGAGCTCAAACAGAATATGGTCTAGCTGTTACACTCTATTGGACAATTCACTGGGCTTTCTCATGAAGATCCACAATTTCATCTTCAGAATTTCCTCGAGATTGCTAATACTTTCATTCTTACGGGGGTGAACCGTGACTATGTGAGGATGACTTTGTTCCCCTTTTCACTGTTGGGGGAAGCCCGGAGGTGGTTGCAAATTGAGCCACCAAACTTCATAGAATCATGGGATGATCTGGCCCCATAAGTTTCTCACTTGATTCTTCTCCTTGGGCAAGACTACCAAACTTAGAAGTGAGATCCTGAGTTTTAAGCAAAAGTCTAGGGATAATCTATATTAGGTGTTGGATAGGTTCAAAACTCTATTGATCAATTGCCCACACCATTGCCAGGCTAAAGAGGTATGGTCCATACCTTTATTAAAGGGTTGGAACCGAATGCCAAGATTCTTCTTAATTCAGCTGCAAGGGGTCAAGCATTGGAGAAGACATACGATCAGTTGTATTCTCTTCTCAACAGAATTGCTCAGGGTAATCCGAAATGGAATGGAGGATCCAGTCGACCAATAGTCCAGAAGCAAGCCGGGGTATTAGAAATTGATGCAATAATGAGCCTGCAGGCTAAAATGGCGGCTATGTAGAACATGATGACCTCAAAATTTAACAATTTTGTGTTAAGTCTATAACAACAAGCACTAGTAGCAATGGGTCTGCAACAAGCCCCCGTTAATATAGTACAACAACAACAATCAAGCTAGTGTGATGTTTGCAGGAAATGAGACCACACGGCTAAATCATGCGGAGCTAATCCAGAGGCAGTAAACTTTGTGGGCAATGCTTATAGATGGGGCTATCAAGGATTCGGAACACATACAACCTGAATTGGAGGAACCACCTAAACTTCTCATGGGGTGGCAAATTAGCAGAATCATAGGCAACCTGAGAAAAGATCACAAGGTGGAAATACATATCAGAATCAATCGGTCCAGTAGCCTGCAAGACAGGCCAACCCAAACACCATGATAGATAGTGAGGTGTTGAGGCAGATCTTGGCAAACCAGAACAGGTAAGAAGAGGAGATTTGGAGGCACAAGCAGGATCTGTAGAACTTAAAAAAGCAGTTGGGATAGTTGGCAAGCTCAATAAACTCTAGACCTCAAGGAGGCCTACCTATTAACACTGATCCCAACCTGAAGCAGGTCAATGCGGTCAACATGAGGAGTGGAAGGCCCTTAACTGAATTGGTCCCCAAGAAGAAAAAGGGGGATGAGCAGGATGCTACGTAGAACGATGAGGCTGGCAATCCCAGCCCAAGAACTAATGAGGCAACTCCATTGCCAAAACTTCCTCCTCCATTCCCACAGAAGCTCAAGAAGAAGTGGGAGGATGATTGCTTTCAGAAGTTCGTCGGGCTGCTAAAACAGGTACAAATTAACTTACCATTGATTGATGTTTTGCAGGGAATCCCGAAATATGCCAAATATGTCAAGGACATTGTTGCTAACAAAATGAAGTGGCTGAGTATGATACTATGGCATTAACAGAGGCTTGCATCTCCAAAATTCTCAATAGATCACACTTACCAGCAAAGTTAAAAGATCCAGGGAGCTTCAATGTGCAAGTAACTATTGGGAGTCGTCTAAATGCTAGGGGCTTGTGTGATCTGGGAGCGAGCAAAAACCTCATGCCCACTTCTTTGTTCCCTAAGTTAGGGCTTGGAAGACCAAAGCCGACCACCATGGTGTTACAACTGGTGGACAGGTCTGTGGCTAGGCCTAATAGAGTTATTGAGGATGTCTTAGTCTAAGTGGCATCTCTCATTTTCCCCATGTACTTCGTCATTCTTGATTTTGAGCTAGACTCGGAGGTCCTATTCATAGTTGAGAACTTGTTCCTAGACGTAGGAAGGGCATTGATTGATGCAGCAACAGGAAGGCTCACCATGAGAGCCCACGATAAGGTGGAAGTGTTTGATGTGTATAAGGCTATGAAGATACTAGCTGCGTATGAAGATCTGGAAGCTATCACAGGGATAGACACTATAGTTACTATGAGCCAGGTTGAGATTGAAGATCCACTAGCAAGGGTGTTGCTGAATCAAGGGCTAGTGGATGATGCTAAAGCCCGAGAGATTAAGAGTGTGCTAAATACTCACAATGTGAGTATGCTAAAAAAGATGAATGAACCTTTAAACAGGGTGTTGGGACCACCATCCAAACCCTCAATTGAAGAGGCTCCTTAGTTAGAGTTGAAGCAGTTACCATCACATCTGAGGTACGAATTCCTTGGTGAAAATAATACATTACTTATAATCTTGTCTGCATCATTGGCGGTAGGCCAGGTGGAAACTGTTGTTGCGGTGCTAAAGAAACGAAAGAGAGCAATAGGGTGGAAGATGTCTGACATCCATAACATCAGCCCAACCCTATGCATGCATAGAATATTCATAGAAGAGGGTCATAAGCTAGTGGCCCATCCACAGAGAAGGCTGAATCCAATCATAAAGGCGATAATGTAGGGATCATCTTCCCCATATAGATAGAAAATGGGTAAGCCCTGTGCAATATGTCCCCAAGGAGGGCGGGATGATGGTTTCCACCAATGAAAAGAATGAGCTAATTCCGACTAGAACGGTGATGGGGTGGCAAATCTGCATGGAGTACAGAAAATTGAATGATGCCACCAGGAAAGACCATTACCCCATCCTTTTCATTGATCAGATACTAGACAGACTTGCGGAGCAGGAGTATTATTGCTTTCTTGATGGGTACTTGGGGTAAAACCAGATAACCATTGCACCTGAGGACCAAGAAAAGACAACCTTCACATGCCCATATGAGACCTATGCTTTCAAACGCATGCCCTTTGGTTTGTGCAATGCACCAACCACTTTCCAAAGGTGTAACACCACACACCTTACAATATTGGTACAACCCAAAGGAAACAAGACATGAAAAGGGCAAACGACACTAAATTTCAAAAGTGCTTGAATCTTGTATTAATGGGCTCTACGTGCGTCTAACGCTTAAGGGGATCAAGAATATACGTGTTTTGCGTCGAGTTAAGGGGATTACGACCCTAAAATGAAGTGAGAGAATTGAGGTGCTTGTAGGACTT
>JAPFFP010043298.1:0-13355 GCA_026153255.1 Solanum medicagineum | reverse complement strand
GGTAGAATTCTTAGACTCTATTGTTGGGCTTTATAGTGTAGTATTGGGTTCAGTGCCAAATCGGCACGAGTCATGGCTCGGGGTTGGGCCGTGACAGTGTGATTCTTAATTAGTAAATTAATAGTCTAAATTTATTGAATGAAGTATAATCAAAAGCCTAAAACAAGAAACACAAAGATCAAGGAGCAACTTTTATTTCCCTTAAAAGAAAAAAGAAATAACATCAAAAGATTGCATTGAAAAAAAAAAAGAAGAAAAAGAAGTGCAACAAGTCAAGCTAATGACTTAAATTTGTGCACCAACCACTAGATTATGGGTACTTCTTGTGCCTAAGAGTGTTCATTTAAATATTTATTAAAATAATATAAAATATTTTATCTACGTATAATTTTTTTATGAAGGATGATCGACTGATCAATCTTATTAGACTGTAGTTCCGCCTCTGATGTAGATAATTATAAGTTGAGATAGAATAGTTAACGATGAAGGATATTTATATATATATATATATATATATATATGAGGTTGAAGTTGAATGATAAGGACCAATATATTAAACTCTTTTGTCTATGCTTTATTTAGTTTTTATTATGCTGGCTTTTTGACCCTTTGTTACAATATGATAATTATTTTTTAAAAAAAATGGTGAGCTCTTTTCTCATTATGATGGTGGATTGTAGTTCACAATTTTTTCCCCATTTTACGCTTATTTATTTCTCCTTGTCAACTTTAAAAAAGTATTGTGTATGATATTTATATCAGTAGGCGCTTAGCTGGAAAATTTAAATACTATATGTTTTATTTAAAATTTCTAAAAGAGTTATACTTGATCATATTTTTTATAAAAAAAGATCTCCTTTTCTTTTTAATCCGTCCAACTCATATAATGTTTTTACATATTAAATCATAACTCGTTCGTTAAATTGATCAAATAGATTGAACTCAAAATAATTCATCAAATAATGGATCAAAATGAATTAAAGAAGTGTAACTCGGGAGGTTCAAAATGTAATCCAATCCAAATAAGTGAAGTATATTAGAAAAAAAAGTTTGTTCATTTTGAATATTTTCTCAATCTTCGTTCAACCTGTTTAACTCTATTAAATAAATTGGTTTAAGAAAATGAATTCAATAAAATAAGATAACTGATATAGTTTATAATTTATTCAATCTATGCTGAAGACACAATTTATTTATATTGTGAGTTTGTATAAAGTATAAAGTATGTAATTTGATCCATCTTAATTCAAGTAAATTTTGAATGAATTAAATTTTGACCTAAAAATTATTTTAACTCAATGTGATTTAATTTGATCTAATCCCTCTATTTAGGATTACTCCTTCAATTCAAATGTCATGTGACATATTGTTGTGATACTCGATGAGATGTAGATAAAGCTCCAATATTTATGGAAGGTGAAAATATCTAGTCTAGTCTTAAATATGAATGAAGGAACAAAATTACAACTTGCAAGAATATATGAATCACACGCATCTATCTCTTTACCTTGAGGAATTCTCAATCTCCTATGATTGTTGAGTGGAATATATTAGAAAAAATAATATATATATATATATATATTAATTATTTTATACATGTTTTCGATTTATATACATCCACAATTATTATTCAAATCCTTTTCACATTCTTTTCGATGTATTTTATGAAGAATATTTTTGTAGATAAATATTCTATTTAGAAATTAATTATGTGGTGTATGTGATTTTTAACACACCAAATCAAATAATGCATAATTAATATCATTAGAACTAATATCAACATTATTAATACTAGTATCATTAACACTCAACACTATTTTTATACACCCTATTATGCGATCCTTAGTTTTGTGGTTTTGATTCGATAAAGGAACCATTCCAAATTGTATTATCACTATCATAGTAGGTTGTCTTAATCACACAAGAATCTTATTGATGCAAAAACGTGAACATCATCATTATAGATAAGTAAATAGATATAAAGTGGACTCGTTATCACGATCTCGATTGATCTGTCATGGTCGGCATCCATACTAATTCTTCGATGAAAGGAACTTTGCACAATTCAAACAAACAACTATTACAAAAGTATACCAATTTAAAGATGTGAAAACTGGTTTAAATTAGACTTAAAAGTTGAGTTCCCATAAAATCAACAACAAAATCTAGATAGTGTGAAATATAACCGTCTAAAACCTAAAAGTCATTATAACAAAACTTTATCTGAATGTCCAATATAAGGGAATAAAATTCCAAGAAAATCATAAACAATAAACATCTAAAATGTCAGAGTCCGAACAAATGGACTAAGAGAATGAATGAATTTATGGTAGCTTGAAATGAGCTAGCTCACTCCTGAATTTGGTTACTTATTGATATCCTAACTGAGGTATGTCAACAGACACCTAAAGATACCCATGCTTAACAAAGAAAGAGCAAATACAACATTAATAAGCACAACAATAGTGTACTACTAGGATCATGCGGCTATTCCAATAAGTGAAATATACACAGATAACCACAACATAATACAATTACATATATATCAAAAATATAAACAAATTATCAATTCATATTCAGTATAGATGTTAACAACCAAGCCTAGGGCCTAGGTTTGACACAGTGAATGGAGAATCCGAAGGAACCCCAAACAAGCTTCTTAAGCATACATGGCACATCCTTAGTTGCAGAAGCAAAACTAAACAAATAAAACATAAATTCTAAGGCAAGTGGGACTTTCGACTCACTCTATAGGGATGTTGTAGGGAAGAGGATTAACATGGATCACATAAAAAATTAGTCTAAGGGGCAAGTAAGCAAGACTCACGCTGTAGGGGAAATTAGGGACTTGAGACTTCCATCTCATCAGTACGACAAGCATTCAACATATAAAAGAGAATAAGGACTAAGGAAGTCTTTCATAATACATAGTATAATAAAAGTCGAGCTTATAACATAATAATCCGTATATCCAACAACACCTCTAATTCAAATTGGATAGGGGCCAAGACATCTCTCGGGCTCACCCTCAAAAGACTTGGCCTCATCACATTTATTCATTCATACATTTTACTTATTAGCGGAAGAACAAAAGGAAGTAAATCGGCACATCTCATCTAGTATCAAAATAGTGTCATAAATAGAAAGGCTAGTAGCAAAGAACTAGTCATAGTCTTATCAATCAACAATCCTTCTAGTCTATAAAGCCTCTATCACTATCAGGTGGTGCCAATGACAGACCCATGGCTACCTTGATCAAAATGAAGCTAATAAATATCTAACTCTAAAATAAGATGAAAATATCATATGAATCATCGGAAGTAAAAGAGGCTCACTAATCCACCAAACGTCCAAAGATCTTCAACCATGCGCCTGCTGATGATCTCAATCATGTGTATCAACATCATAAAATGATGCAGCGCTAGAGTGGCATCAGTACATGAAATGTACTGGTATGTAAAATAGCTGAATGAAATCGAAACAGGTAGAACAATATAGCAATAACATCAACTCGACATTCGAAGACTCAACTCATCTCAGCTCAAAAAAACATTCAAGTTTAAAGTAAATTATGCTTTTTATAATATACATTTGAAAAGAAAAGAAAGACTCTGTTAGAAATCTCATGCTCAATCAATGTTGCTTGAGAATTTCTCTTAACCGATATTTATCCTATCTCACCACCTTTAAGTTAGGTGGTGTATAATGAATTAGCATCATTGCCATGCCCGTCTTAAACTTGTCACGGTAAAAGACGTAGTATCTCTGTTTCTCTCTCTTTTGAATCCAAAGAGAATGTCCAACTTTTGAGACAAGAGTGGCTAGAACGTGCTGCATGACTATCCTATGCTGGCAAACACAGTTTTGGGGTGACACTCCTCACCCAACTCGGTGCTCAATAATACTCCCAAGACTAAAACATGCACAACTCATTTATCAAATCAAACCTCTTTAAGACTAATATCAACTATAACCATCATCAATCAATAAAATTATTATGAGAAAATATACTTATATTATCATCAATATGTACTCGAAGCATCATGTAGACTCAATGCTCAATTCAAGCAAAACTCATTAAAATGTCAAATGTTTACTTAGAAGAACAATGATCATGCTTCAAAAATAATCTCTGCATATCACCAAAACTATTTCTCAGAACATTATTCATGCTCAAAAGTTATATTCATGAAAATTCAATAAAATAAGCTAAAAGAAATCACCGGTGTTTAACATGCTTAGTCTGACCATCAAATTTCAGTTTTCAAAACAATACATAAAAACAATCATAGTCCTCAATTAGGGTTCATATGATTGAAGACATGAACATACATCTAAACAATTACTCAATTTCAAGAACATCATCAAGATATTATTGTATACGAAAAACTCATTAATACCATAGAAACTTAATTCAAGAATTTAACCAAGATAACACTCAAGAATCATGTATGGGGACTCATAGGTTCTCAACTTATCTATGACCATCTATGGGGCACATGGGAGAACAATCTCATGCTTTAAGTTTAGCCTTATATATCTGGGCTGAAGAACTATTAATCTTCTCCAAGAATTTGACCTCGAATCTTCATTTCCCCAACTTTCTATTCTTTCTCCCTCAAGAACCCTCGCTTAGAAACTAGGAAAAGAATGAGTTTTAAAATCCTAAATTGATATGAAACGACCCAAATACTCATTTATTAACTTAGAATAGGTTGGGAATAACCAAAATACTCTTCCCAAAATTAAAAGAAAGAACTCACAAAATTTGTACTGGTCTGCGATGCGCCACAGGCGCGGACCAGTGCATTTTTCTCCAAAATTCCTCCGAACGAATTTTTCTCCTCCCGTCGAAATTTTTAAAAAAAAATATAAGTTGGGGCGTACATCAACATTGTCTCGAAATTAATTAGCAAAAATTATTTTTTGACTCGATTGCTCTAAAATTGGATCGAAACCATTTTTCCACTCGATTTTTTGCGCTGATTGCAAATCCGATATTGGATTTCCCATTGGAGCTTCAGAAGACGCGCTATGCTCACTATTACATTCTAGGGGAATTTTAGTAATTTTACGGGGTGTTACATCATCTCCCCTTTGGGATCATTTGTCCTCGAATGATGAGTAGAGGTGGATATCAAGACACGAATAGACTCAGAATTCATCTTGACACTCGCATCACTCAAATCAAACTTTCGACTCATCATTATCAATAATCCCTATTCAGACTCAAGAATAGACAACCCACTCAAGAAAAGACAATCAATTTAGTTAAGGGTAAGGACATTACCTTCAACATTCTTATCGTTAGGCACGAATAACAATCAAGACTCCCTTTAATGCTCAATCAACCAATCTGGACAACTACAAGTCACTCAAAATAGACAAATCGGTTCTGATCAAGAGTAGAGATACTCCTTTAGACATTTTCACCATCAAGCACAAATGGAATGTCGCAACTTAGTAAATTTGAATCATTTGAGTACCTCGACAATCAACATTTCAAACTCAGGAAGGAAGCCATCAACTCTAATGGAGAATGGGACCATTGATACATAAGGCTCTATGTACAACTATCAAGCTTAGGACCTCATCTCAATTGTGCTCCTTTTCGCGACACTCTACTCCATCAACTTAACTCATAACTCCTATTTAAAGCTCTACCTATCAACATCCTCTTATTCCATTTAAGCCTACCTCTGAGCCTCAAGGTGCTATTACTAAGATGATCATATCCATACAAGGCTAATCCTCAATATTCAACTCTATACTTTCTCAGGGACTTTGCTTAAGAGATCCCTAGTCCTCTTCACTACCCCTATCTTTTCTTGAAACCCTTATCACGAAGTCTTTAATAGTCTATCATCTATACTCACATAATAATAACCACGCATTCAAGCCTATCACTCTAACCACTTCAACTATGTCTTAGAATCTTCAAGCCTACTTAATACTTCTACCTCCACCATTCAATAAACTCTCACTCAAAGTCACACCAACATACTTCTTTCTTATCTATTGCACATCATAGGGTATCATCTCTCTCCCTCTCCCTATCTTTGTCCTTACATGACACAAGTTTAACACCAATATCACAATAAGAATACATTTAATCCTTCTCATCTACCTTCATCCTGAGTCTACTACTATCAGCACCACTATTTCGACCTGAAGGAACTCATCATCTCCCCCTTTGACGAAACTCCCAAACTACTACTTCTCTATGCAAAATAAGCATGAATATTATCAAGAATTAAAATACTCAGATACTCGAATACTCATTCTCAAGAATAGATATCAAACACAATATCTAAAGTTTAAACTTTATCTCCAACATCATTATGAGGCACAAATACCATCAAGGACTTGCATAATCAAGTACGCAGAGGCTCAAAAGAAACATCAACTCAAGGATAGAAAATCAACTCCATTATCACAATTTAGGAGCATTCATTCTCTCCCGTTACCCATAACTCGTCTACTACCATCAACAATGGCATAACAACCCGAAGGTCAGTGCATGCGTAAGATGACATCAGGATGAAGAACTCTTACTCTCTCTCTCTCTCATCAACCATCACTCCTTTACTATCGTTAATACTTCTATCAAGACTGGAAGCTGGATTACTCAAAAAGCTTGGAATGAAAGATCGTTAGCACAATTCAATCGAGAAATCTTATCTAAGGATATTCATAGATTAAAATCTGTCTCGTCTATCAAGACTCATTCTGAGTTCACAGAACTATATGTAGTCTAAAATTCAGGTTATAGCTTATTCAGCATAGGAATGGAAACTCTTGGATTTACATGGTAAGATCAAGATTAATGAATGAATTCATCACTTCTCATCCTCAAAACTCGGCATAAATGGGAATCAACATGAGGTGCATTGGGACTAGGCCATAGGTACGACAATCACACACCAGAAGGGAATAGAGTATGAACTCAACTGAAGGGTAAAGATCATATGAGATGGAAAAGAGTTGATATCTCATCTTGATTAGCCCATCAATAACGAAGACTCAAGATCTACTCTGGTTTACCACTTATTCATCTCCCCCTTAGCTCTCAAGGTCCTTTATCTAAATTTGGAAATTAATTTTCTCTACTAGGCTGTAAGCATATACCTCCACAAGAACATCTTAAACTCTTCTGTTATGCTATAGTCATATACATATAACTAGCCACTCAGACTCCTTTCGACGATATCACTCTTAGCTCCTTCCTATCTCTATGAAAACCTATATATATTTGCTATTTTTACGGCGTACATAACCACTTCCCACAACTCTTACAATCTAACCTCCTCTTTTGCTTGTAGACGTCCAACTCTTTTACCGCCCTATAGACTCATTTGTATAAGACTTAGACTATCATGGAAACTCATCATCATTTATCCATAAGCCCCAATTGACCTAGGAACTTATGATGACAAAGATTGTTTACATTAGCCTACTCCACATCGACAACTCAAATATATCATCTAGATTCTTATAGCCGTCATAACTTAGAGCTTCACACATATTTGCACAATCGTGGATGCCTATCTCAAACCTCTTCTTATCTATTGAGTTATTCTCGTCTCACTCATCTTACCTAAGGGTCTCTTGTACCCTGCCATAGTATCACTTTCCTTACAAATTAACATCTTCATACACTATGGCAAGTCTCTTAGAGAAAATCTTCAACTAAGACTATCACTCTCACGATACTATCTCCTCTTTCACACTACTCCTCAAGATTCAAGCTTAGGGTCTAGTACTAACATGTGCCTTTATCACATACCTCTCTAACATCACACCACTTTACAACTACTAGGTAAAAATTTAGGGGACATAAACCCACTAAAATCTCATAGCGAATATTCAATCAACACATCCCTTCCTCACAACTCAGTACCACTCATCTAGTCAATCATATCTTCTTATCTGACTAACCTCATAACCCAATGAGTCTCATAAACTCTCATTTAAAAATTATAAGCCTAATTTAGATCTATCACATTGGAAGTGCTTTTTCCCCCTATTCAAGATCTACACTTCACCCTCAATAGTATGAATGCTACAACACATCAACATATACTTTTTTCTAGTTTTTTGGGCACACTCTAACACACTCTGACACTAACTCTCTCTCTCTCTCTCTCTCTCTCTCTCTCTCTCTCTGTACTTCATCATGATAATCATAGGATACTTTTGACTCTTTCATCAAACTTATGGTCGTCAACTCATCACTTCACTAGTTACCTAATGGATACATAACTCTAACTACAAGCCTCAATCAATCAGCACTCTCATTACCCAGTCTCCTTCTCTCCCTCGTCATCTTTCTAGCTCACTACTTATGGTTTCACAAGACCTCAAATCTCACTCTTAGTTGGCAACATTAGACTTCTTGGAAACATAAACTTTTCTCTCATGGATAATATCAAAAGCAAGTAAAGATTCAACTTATACTTGTCATAGCATCCCGGAGTGTTTCTCTGAGCTGAGCAACTACTGCAGCACACATCTGGTCTATAGCCTTACTCGTCTAGGAGTAGCATCTCTCTGATTTTCTATAACTGGTGGTGTAGATCTAACGGGTTGACCTTGTTGACACGACTTAGACAATCCCTCCAAAAGTGACTCGCTTGACCATATTTTAAGAAGTCGTCGGTACCCAATCGACATAGTCCCAAATGAAGTTTTCCACACCTTCCACACGATGGCTTCCCTTTTTGTCCTAGAGTCACTCTCCATCGGGGTGGAAGATTATGAACCTTGAAAGAGTGGTCTATCTTCAGCCTTAGATTATATCTACTGCTGGACGTGGGTGTACTCACTGGTGGTGTATAACTCCAGAGTCTCTGCAGAAAAGGGAACCTATTTCCCTCCTTGCCCCAAACTTCTTTCATCTCACTCTCCTTGTCCTCTTCTACCCATCGATCATGGACAACAAGCTGAGTAGTAGGCTCAAGCTTCTCAATGCTAATGATATTCCTCAAGTCCATAGTGCGTTTAGAAGGCATGGTCTGCAATGTGTAAAGCACGATTTAGAAAAGAAATCTTATAGAGTTTGACTTTATTGCATGGTTTAAAATTTAAAAGAAGGGAAACAATTCCTATATGTCCCATAGCCTCCAAATTATGGATGTGGAGCTCTTCACACCAATAATTAATGGACTCTCTAGGACTTTTGAACTCGTGCTCTGATACTAAGTTTGTCGCGCCCCGGGAGGGTACCCTAGACATAACCGGCACTCAAAGACTATTACTAGTCCCCAAGCGAACCACTTGGCCTCATCATATTCATTTATTCATACATTCTACTAATCAACGGAAGAACAAAAGGAAGTAAATGGGCACATCTCATATAGTATCAAAATAGTGTCATAAATAGAAACGCTAGTAGGAAAAAACTAGATCACTGTCTTATCAATCAACAATCCGACTCTAGTCTATGAAGCCTCTATCACTATTAGGTGGTGCCAATGACAGACCCATGACTACCTTGATCAAAATAAAGCTAATAAAATATCTAACTCTAAAGTAGAATGAAAATATCATATGAATCCTCCGATGTAAAGGAGGCTCACCAATCCACTGATTGTCCAAAGCTTCTCAACGATGCGCCTACTGATGTTCTCGATCCCGTGTATCTACATCATAAAATGATGTAGCGCTAGAGTGGTGTCAGTACGTGAAATATACTGGCATGTAAAATGGCTAAATGAAACCGAAATAGGTAAAATAATATAGCAATAACATCAACTCGACATCCAAAGACTCAACTCAGTGAAACATTCAAGTTTAAAGTAAATGATGCTCTTTATAATATATATTTGAAAAGAAAAGAAAGACTCTCTTAGAAATCTCATGCTCAATCAATGTTGCTTAGGAGTTTCTCTTAACTGACATTTATTCTATCCCACCAATTAAGTTAGGTGGTGCACAATGAATTAGTATTGTTGCTATGCCCATCCTAACATTGCTACGGTAAAGGACGTAGTATCTCTGTCTCTCTCTCTTGGATCCGAAGAGAATGTCCAACTTCTGGGACAAGAGTCGCCAGAACGGGCTACACGACTATCCTACACTGGCAAACGCAGTTTTGGGATGACACTCCTCACCTAAGTTGATGCTCAAAAATACTCTCAAGACTAAAACATGCACAACTCATCTGTCAAATCAATCCTTTTTGAGACTCATATCAACTATCACCATCATCTATCAATGAAATTATTATAAGAAATTATACTTACATTAAATTATTATAAAAAAATATACTTACATTATCATCAATATGTACTCAATGCGTCATGTAGACTCAGTGCTCAATTCAACTAAAACTCATTAAAACGTCAAGTGTTTTCTTAGAAAAACAATGCTCATGCTTCAAAAAGAATCTCTGCATATCACTAAATCACTTTATCAAATCATTATTCATGCTCAAAAGTTATATTCATGAAAACTCAATAAAATATGCTAAAAGAAATCATCGATGTTTAACATGCTTAGTCTGACCATCAAATCTCAGTTTTTAAAACAATCATAGTCCTCAATTAGGGTTCATGTGAATGAAGGAATGAACATAATTCCAAACAATTACTCAATTTCAAGAACGTCATCAACATATTATTATATACGAGGAACTCATTTATACCATAGAAAATTCAAGAATTTAACTAAGATAATACTTCAAGAATTATGTATCGGGACTTATAGGTTCTCAAATTATCTATGACCATATATAGGGCACATGGGAAAACAATCCCATGCTTTAAGTTTAGTCTTACATACCTGAGGTGGAAGACTGTTAGTCTTCTCCAAGAATTTAACCTCGAATCTTGATATCCCCAACTTTCTCTTCTTTCTCCCTCAAGAACCCTCGCTTAGAAATTAGGAAAAGAATGAGTTTTAAAACCCTCAATTGATATGAAACGACCCAAATACTCATTTATTAGACTTAGAATAGGTTGTGAGTACCCAAAATACCATTCCTAACATTAAAAGAAAAAATGTCACAAAATTTGAACTGGTTCGCGACGTGCTAAGGGCACGGACCAGTGTATTTTTCCCCAAAATTCCTCTAAACGAACTTTCTCATCCTGAAATTTTTATAAGAAATATAAGTGTAGGTGCACGTCATTAGCACGTCGCACATTAATACTGTCCTGAAATTAATTAGCGAAAATTATTTTTCGACTCGGTAGCTCTAAAATTGGGTCGAAACCATTTTCCCACTCGATTTTTCGCGCTGATCGTAAATACGATTTCGAATTTCCCATCGAAGCTTGGGAAGACGCGTTATGCGCACGATTACGTTCTAGGGGCATTTTAGTAATTTTATGGGGTATTCATGTGCATTACCTCACAAATTCAATTAAAATGGGACAGAGGGAGTATTGTATGTATTGTATTGTACTGTATTTTTTTTAATAAATATAAAGTTTGAATAGATTGTATTGTTCTTCGTTGTTACATAATGTCATACATCAGATGATAAACCTACAGGAAATTATATGGTATGTGGTAGATACCATGAAAAGATAGGATAAATGATAAATTAAAATTATTAAATGATAAATAAATTAAAAAAAATATGAATATATTATTAAAGTAACAAGGCAACCAGCACAAATTGGTCGTTACATAAAATGAGTTTTTTCATCGTTACCTAACAATAGATTTAAATAATACGATACAATGGAATCTAATTAGTAACTGTCAAAAGAAACATTATATTTAAACTAACAATACATTACAACACAATGGGTAACAACCATCCAAAAAAAGGCTAAGGAAAATTCTAATTTACTATGAGTTCTGATTAGTGATTGAATCTCTAAGACCTTTATAAATAATTTATCAAAATTACTTTTGTAGTGAATTATTTATATTTTTATAAGTTCATAATTAAATTAAATTTTTTTCGCTTATATCACGCGTAAAGCGCGTACAACAAGACTAGTAAATATAATCACAGCTAAATAACTAATTAGAATAGTTTTAAATTCACAAATTTTAAAAGTCTTTTTTCTTTACAGCATGCTCATTTAAACAATACCATGTAAAATGAGATAGTGAAAATATAAATTTTGAAAATATATATATTACTTTACTACTTATATAAAATCAACTAATTCAGCAGCTTCCACCCGTAGCTGTAACACCCGGTGAAAAGATTAGAATAATCCTAGAATTGATCATACGCGTAACGTGTCTTCCCATGCTCCGTTTGCAAATTTGAGACAGAATTTGCGATCAGTATGAAAAACTAAGTCGAAAAATGGTCTCTACTGGACTTTAACTTGAAAAAATGCGATTTATTTTTTTTCAAGAAACTCAAAAACAGTGAGGTTTCCGTGCCCCTTCCGCGATGCGGAGAGGACGCGGAATCACACTTGGTGTTTTTTCGAATTTTGATGAAAAGTTGAAAAATCACGAAAAAGTGTTTTAATACACTAGTGCGCGACGCGCACTAGGGAAAAATGGGGCAGGTTTTGTTTTTTAATTGGGAGGGGTAATTTCGACCTTTCCAATACCCCATATCCTAAACTAATCAGTTTAATTTCATTTTAAGTTCAAAAAACGTATTTCTATTCTTTCATTCTCTCAAAACTAGAAAACCCTTCCCAGAACTTCAAGCGTAGAAATTCAAGAACGATTAGGGAATTCAAGGAAATCCTTTCAATTCCTCATGAAGTCATTCCAAGGTATGTAAGGTCATCAGAAAAAGTATTATTTTGATAATATCTGTAGAAATAAAAGTGGTTTTCACCCATGAGTTTCAAGTATTAGTTGAGATTAAATCCATGTTAACTTTGTAAAGTATGTTAATTTTCATAGATATCTCGATGAATATTATGATTCTTTGTCCCTATATGATCCAATTAAGGAATTGTTATCAAGTTTATATTCATTTATGATCAAGATTTATTATTATTGAGTTTCTTGAAAATCTTGATATTATTCAAGAAAAGAAAAGACTAGTTTGAGTACCCTTAAACTAAGTTCAAGAAGTGCATTTTTAAAAGTTTATTTTTGCATATTAGCTATGAAAATCTAGCATGTTTTGAGTCACTGAGTTGATTCTAGTTTTCAGTTAAGTTAAAGAAGTCAGATGAGAAAGCTGAGTAGTAAGTTGGGTTAAGTTCCCGAGAAAACAGATTTTAAGAATTCCAAGTCTTAAGTATGAGCTATATAAAGTTTTGGGAGTAGTATTGTCACGACCCCACCGAGGGCCGTGACCTGTGCCCGTTAGGGACACCTACTCATGCATAAACATGAACATCTCGATTACCTAAGCTGGAAATCTGCAGAAATTTCGGCAGAGTTTCCTCTGTTTTCTTGACTAAGCCACCTGCACAGAA
>JAPFFP010043297.1:0-13358 GCA_026153255.1 Solanum medicagineum | reverse complement strand
TATCCAACTTGTGAGGCGCCTTTTGGGGTAAACCCAAAGGGACAAAACCGTGAGGGGGACGGCGACACGTAACGCCCTAAAGCGGACAATACTTCACACTGTTGGGCCAGGTCTTTACAGAAACAGGTCTGAATGGATATCCACTAGAAATTTGTAAGAATGAAAGAGAATTTATAGACTACTCATGGCATAATCTTGCTCGTTTATTTATGTTTATTCCGTTTTTGCAATGAGCGACAACTTTACAATCAAAATTTATTATCTAGTGATTTTTTTTTCCTAATTTGTATCAGACTTCAGGAGAAAACATAAGTGAATATGTTTCTCCTAAACTGGTTAGTCTTAAATAAGTAAAAAAAAATTATTATCATTTGTCTATATTTAATTAACTAATAAATGCAGATGATAGAAATTTTAAATTGTTATAATCCATCACACAAAATGGATATTAATGTAAAATTTGAAGTCAAGAGAATCAGATTATCTTATTTTGTAAGTTATATTACCATATTATTTGTTGACTTAAATTGGAAATAACATTCACCTATCTCAATAATAATTGTATATTTGAACAATTAAAAAATAGAAAAAAATATTTTTTAATAACATATTATAGTTATTTTAATTTGTCTTTGTCAATTTAAAGACATGTCTCGATTGAGGTAATTAATAAATTAAGACAAGGTAATGGTCAAAATTTATATCAAAGTTGGCCCATGAAAAAAGTAGATAAATTAATATTTGATGTACAAAAATATGTTACACTATTTTTCTTCTTATTCAGTACATAATTTAAAAAGAAATCAATCTTTTATATTTTCAATCTTTGCGAATATTGTTTTCTTTAGGAAATAAATTATTTAGAGCTTTAATGTTGTCTCATGAAAGTTGACTCATGAGAAAAGCGATAAATTAATGTTTGCTTACATAAATCTATTACACTATTTTTTTATTTAGAAAATAATTTAAAGAAAAATAGGGATGGCAATAGGGCGCGTGCGGGCGAGGGTTGAGCTCAACTCGCAAATTTTTTAAACCGCCTCGTATGATGACTTTTTTCATTTTCAACCCGTCCCGCCCCATATAGGACCACCCCGCGTAAACTTGTCCCGCTAAAATTTTAAAATTCTTTTATTTTTTAATTGATTTTAGTTTTTTCTGCTAATTAACGTCTCAACTACTAATTAACTATTTTTAATTATCGTTCTAACAATTGTTTCGTAATCCTTAATTGAAAGTTTCTAATTAACATTTTAACAACTAATAATTATTGGACATGTCTAGTTTAAATATAAGAAAAAATAAAATTAAAGTCAATATTTAATATACTAAATTTATATCTTTGATTTTTACTAATTACAAAATTTAATTTCTTCAAATACCTATTGATTTTTTAAACTGCAACCCACCCCGCCCCACATTAGTTTTAAAAAACTACTTTAACCGTACCCGCACCTGCCATGCCCCATACAACATTAAACCTGCCCCGCACCTCCCCATTATCGCCATCCCTAAAGAGAAATAAGTTTACTAGTGAAAGATGTTTGAAGGGATATCCATGATGAGGTGGGGTAACATTCTGTGAACCCGCATGATGTGCGGCCGCAGATTAAGCTGATGGCATATTTTCTAGCAACAAAGTATTAGAAGGATGATGGAGTACATTCCATGAACTCGAATACTAGGGGGTGCAAGCTGAGATGATGATGCATTTTATGTGTTTAAGACATTTGATGCATACACATGAGAACGTAAAATTATATTTTGCTCAGACGTTAATGGATGAGTAATTCTACATGATTTATAAATTCCATATGAGTACGAAATGCTCCAGGGCATAAAGGACATCGAAGTTATACACAAAAAGGTATTAAAAATGATGGAGGAGGAAAATTTGCATTACTCATATTTGAAATATGAATAACAAAAAGTTTCTCTAAAGCAGAAAATGGTAGAAGAAAAATAACCAATTTTGCACTAGGAATTTGTAAAAATAAAAGAGAATTTTATAGACTACTCATGGCATAATCTTGCTCTGTTACGACCCAAGCCTAAGGCCTAGACGTGACCAACGAATAGGGAACTCGAGGGAACCTCAAACAAGCCTCATAGCATATCATTACACATCGTTGGTCGTGGAAGCAATTAAAATAACATTGAGAGATAAGTATACACAACGAACTTGGGACTAAGGGTAAACTTCCATATCATAACATCAAGAAACAAGAGAGTTAAGGCTCATAATATACATACATAACATGTCCAACAACACCTCTACTACAAATATAAAAGCTGGGGCCACGACAAACAACCAGGCTCACTCTCATAGTCAATACATAAACAAAGGAAACATAATCTTCATATATAGCAAGAGATCATAAGCAACGTTCCTGAAATGGAGGACTCACCAACAAGCTTGAGAGACAATCGTACTAGCCATGTGGAGGAGGAGGATGATCAAGTGGTGAAACGGTTCCTACATGGTGACATCATGTAGGCATAGAGTATGCGTTAGTACGTTTGAATGTACTAAATATATGGGATGCAATGCAATAAGAGATTGACATAATCGAAATGCATAGTCATAGCAAAAGATAATATATTAGCAACATGGCATGCATGAACAATGCTTATAGTAAAACATTCTTGAAAATAATCAATGCTTATAGTAAAACATGCTTGAAAATAATCATACTTGCATAACTTGCTTAACACAATAAGGTGACATGATTAGATCATCCAAATACCATGTACTAGAGAGTGAGGGATATAACATGAGTCATAACCCCTTCTAGTAAGTAATGGGTAGTACATGAGGGTAAGGAGATTGCATAATTCATAACCCATACAAGTAAACAAAAGATAGTGAATAGCACATGAGGGTAGAAGGTAGCATAGGTGATAACCCCTAAGTGTGTGCATATGAGGGTGAGGCATACCACATAGTTTATAACCCCTTCATATGAGTATATTGCATAACCCCAAATCATACACGAGGGTAAAGAGTACATCATAGTTCATAACCCCTATATATAGAAATGAGTAAGTGAGTAGCACATGAGGGTAGAAATGAGTCTGGGTGTGTGTGGGGCGCGTGCGGGGCGAGGGTTGAGCTCAACCCACAAATTTTTTAAACTGCCTCGTATGATGATTTTTTTCATTTTCAACCTACCCTGCCCCAAATAGACCTACCCCCCGCATAAACCCGCCCTGCTAAAATTTTAAAACTCTTTTATGTTTTAAATTGAATTAATATTTTTTCACTAATTAACGTCTCAACAACTAATTAACTATTTTTAGTTGACATTTTAACAATTGTTTTGCAATCGTTAATTAAAAGTGTCTAATTAACATTTTAACAACTAACAATTATCGGACATGTCTAGTTTAAATCTAAGAAAAAATGAAATTAAAGTCAATATTTAGTATGCTAAATTTATATCTTTGATTTTGATTAATTACAATATTTAATTTCTTCAAATTCCTATTTGCTTTTTAAAAATGCAACTTGCCCTGCCCCACATTAGTTTTAAAATAGCTACTTTAACCCGCACCGGCACACGCACTGCACCCGTCGTGCCCCACATAACTTTAAACCTGCGTCGCACCACCCCATTATTGCCATCCATAAAGAGAAATAGGTTTTCTACTGAAATAGGTTTGAATGGATATCCATGATGACATGGGGTAATATTCTGTGAACCTACATGATGTGGGGCTCAAGATTGAGCTGATGACAAATTTTCTAGCAAAAAAGTATTAGAAGGACGATGGATGACATTCTGTGAACTTGGGGGGTAGGGAGCAAGTTGAGATGATGATGTATTTTAATTGTTTAAAACATTTGATGCATACACATAAGAACTGAAACATCCCAAAATGTGTCCGAAAATGTGCCTCGAAAATGCCCATATTCGTAATTTTCTCATATCTCAAAATTCGTGCGTGATATCAAAAATCCTACTTCATATTCTTGATCAAGGGGCAAAATTGAGCGGGAAATGAGTATAAACCCGATTTTAGAGGACCTGTAGCAAAATATTAATTTAGCCAAAATTTCATTTCCAGTAAGGGTGCGCGTTAGCTGCGCAACGCAGAGTAGTGTATTTTGTTGCCAGCTTCCTTATTTCGGCCTAAGGCCTTGGGGTCTTGGGCCTATTCATAAAAACTCCTATAGTTAGTCATTTGTCAACCCCATATTATTCAAGACATTCCACAAAACCCTCTCTAACACTTAGCCAAAAATTTCATCCAAATTCAAGTGTCCCAAACTCATTCCGGATCTCAAGAAATTCATTCAAGCTTCAAGTTCCCATTCAAATCTTCTTCAAGGAAATCTGAATAGTTAAGGTACGTGGGTTTCAACCATTAGGTCCTTTCACTCATGGTGCCCAAGCATCCTTTTTATTTAATTGCATGTTTTCAAGTGTCCTAAACTCATTTCGGATCTCAAGAAATTCATTCAAACTTTAAGTTCTCATTCAGATCTTCTTCAAAGAAATCTCCAAAGTTAAGGTATGTGGGTTTCAACCATTGGGTCCTTTCACCCATGGTTCCCAACCTTCCTTTTTATGTAAATTGCATGTTTTCAAGTTGATTTATCTATGGGTAATTCTTATTATGAATTTTACTATGAACTATATTAGAGTTTCATAAAATGTTGACTATTTAAGCATGTTTTAGACTATGAATCTATGGTCTATGATGAGATTTGATGAGGGGTTTCAATGTGTCATGCATGGAGGTATTATGAAGTATTGGTGGGTTGATTTACTTTAGGTTTTCTCACATGATTCCACTCTTGGATTGCATGATTTTAAACTAGCATTACACACCCGCCAAGTGTTTGATAAGATGTACGGTTATGGGTTCTTTAGTTATTAAAAGTCTATTGCATGGTTTATGCATTTAGTAGTGCTATTCCTCAACCACCTTGTCGGGGGGTGACATGCCCGTATTACCACGTTGAGGGTCATATACCTTGACCACCCTGTCGGGGGTTGACATGCCCATACTACCACATTGAGGGATATATACCTTGACAATTTGTTTGGGGGTGCTATGCCCGTACTACCAATTGAGGGGAGATACCTCAATGGCCTCCCAAGAGAGTGGTAGGCCTTGGATTCCAAGTACTAAGTTGCTTGGTCTATGATGCTGATCTCTTCCTACACATGTATTATATTCCATATAAGCATGTTTTACTTGAAGCAGTGGTCATGCATGCCATGTTGATAATATACTATCTCTTGCTTATGATTACGCATTTTGATTAAATTGCATCCTACATACTTACTACATTCAAATGTACTAATGCATACTCTATGCCAATATGATGTTACCATGTAGAAATCGGAGCCCCTCATAATCATCGTCGTCATTGCTAGTTGATAATCTCGAAGATAAGCTATTGGCGAGTCATCAAAGTTCTGGGACATTAACTATTCTATTCTTGCCTTTGTCATTTCTTAATGTTAAACTCCTTATACTATGACGGTGAGCCCAAAAAGTGTCTTGGGCCCCGCTCAAGTCTATGTTTAGAGGTGTTGTTGGAACTGATGATGTAATTGTGCTTGCGATTTGCCTCTTTTATGATTTATGCTATTAAAGACTTCCCTTTGTCCCTTTACCCTTATTTGTACTATCTTGTTGTTTTTTAATTACTTCCACGACCAAAGATGTGTAAATGATATGTCAAGAGGCTTGTTTGGGGTCCCTTCGGGTTCTCATTCATCATGTCATGTCTAGTCCCTAGGCTTGGGTCATGACAAACTTGGTATCAGAGCACTAGGTTGTTAATGGTCCTTGGCATCCAACACACCGCGTCGATTAAAGTCTTGCTCATGGTTGTGAAGTGCACCACAACTTTAAGCAAAAGGCTATGAGGCGTTTTAGGAAACGTCTCCCTTCTTCTTGATCTATATGGTGCTATAGAAGCTAAGGTAAGATTTTTCCCCTAATGAATGTTCTTTTCTATGCTAGATCATTCTTATTCTTAGAGGAAGAAGAGCCCACACTCCTGAGGAGCAACTGACCCCACCTGTTTCTCAAGCTCCTCAAGATGGGGGAGTGGCCCATGAAGAGTTTTGGGATGCTATTGCCATGTTAGCTCAAGCTATGACTAATCAAATCAACCAAGGGGCCCAAGCACCTTATGTTCCTACTCCGGCATCTAGGGTGAGGGATTTTATGAGGGTGAATCCACGGAGTTCCATGGGTCTAAAGGGGATGAGGACCCTCAAGAATTTATTGATGAGGTGTACAAAGTGTTGTCTATCATGGGTGTTAGGTCAGAGGAGAAAGCGAAGTTGGCAGTCTACCAACTCAAATGGGTAGCCCAAATATTGTTTACTCAATGGAAGGAGCAGAAGGGGAACACCAATGTGATCTTTTGGGAGGAGTTTAAGGTGACATTTATCAATAGATTCTTCCCTCCTGAGCTAAGGGAGGCTAAAATGATGGAGTTCATGAATTTAAAGCAAGGGTAAAGAAGAGTGAGAGAGTATGCCTTAAACTTCAAACAACTCTCTAAATATGCCCCACAATTGGTGGCCGAGCCATGGTCTAGGATGAATAAGATTGTGATGGATATATACAATTTCGTGAATCAGAAGTGTCATGCTTCCTTGTTGATAGGTGATATGGATTTTTCCCTCCTTATGACATATGTCAAACAATTAGAGTGGGAAAAGTTGAGGAAGAGAAGGGGTAATGAGGCCAAGAGAGCCCGTTTTGAAGATAGATTCCAAGGTTCCAAGGGAGGCTGGTTTCATCAAGACCAAGGGTCTTCCAATGCTCCTAATTGGAGGTTTGCTAATGATAACCCAAGGGTACAAGGTGGAGGTGGTGTGGTGCCTAATATTATGTGCCTAAGATGTGGTAAAGGCCATGATAGCCCATGTTTGAGGAACACTGATGCTTGTTATGGTTGCAGTGAGGTGGGTCATAAGGTAATGAATTGTCCTCGTAATCACGACAAGGGTAGAGATGGTCAACCACAAGGTCTAGGTACAAATATGGTTCCTATGGGAAGAGGAGTCCTACAAGGTGGTGCTCCAAGGCACAATCGGTTCTATACTCTTCAACGGAGGCAAGAAGTAGATGAGGTGCGCGATATAATCACTGGTATGTTAAAACTTTTTGATTTTGATGTGTACGCATTGATAGAATCGGGTGCCACTGTTTCTTTTGTTACTCCTTTTGTTGCCAAAATATTTCATGTTAACCCCAAATTGTTGTCTGGGCCTTATGAGGTGTATACTCCCGTTGGTGCATCCACTGTTGCTAGAAGAGTCTATAGAAATTGTCTTGTTTTCATTTTTCATAAAATATCTCCTTGTGATTTTGTTGAGTTTGATATGGTAGACTTTGATGTCATTCTTGGGATGGATTGGTTGCATGCATATTATGCCTCTATTGATTGGAAAAAACCCATAGGGTGAAGTTCCAATTCCCTAATGAACCCGTCCTTGAGTGGGAGAGTCATGATGTGGTGGTCAAGGGTAGGTTTATTTCTTGCATTAAATCCCAAAGATTGATTTCTAAGGGGTGTCTCTATCATCTTGTGAGGGTTAGGGATATTGATTCCAAAGTCCTCCCTATAGAGTCGGTTCCAGTGGTTAATGAATTCCTTGATGTCTTTCCTAATAAGCTTCCCGGTGTTCCTCTCGAAAGGGAAATAGTTTTTAGTATAGACCTCCTTTCCGATACTTAACCTATTTCTATTCCCCCTTACCGTATGACCCAACATAGTTAAAGGAGTTGAAGGAGTAATTAAGGAATTTGTAGGAGAAGGGTTCTTATTAGGCCTAGTCAATCACCTTGGGGTGCACTGGTCTTGTTTGTGAAGACGAAGGATGGTTCTCTTAGAATATCTATTGATTACCGGCAACTTAATATAGTCACCATCAAGAATAAGTACCCTTTACCAAGGATTGATGATCTTTTTGACCAACTTCAAGGGGCTAGTCACTTCTCTAAGATTGATCTTCGGTCTGGGTATCACCAAGCGAAAGTGAGGGAGTGTGACATTCCCAAGACGGCTTTCCGGACTAGGCATGAACACTATGAATTTGTGGTTATGTCCTTCGGTTTGACTAATGCACCAGCTATCTTCACAGATCTTATGAATAAGGTCTTCAAACCCTACCTTGATTTGTTTGTGGTGATATTTATTGATGATATCTTGATCTATTTCCATAGTGAGGAGAAGCATGTGGATCATTTGAGGGTGGTACTACAAATCCCGAGGGAGGAGAAGTTGTATGCAAAGTATGAGAAATGTGAGTTTTGGTTGAAAGAGGTTGCCTTCCTAGGACATGTGGTGTCGAGTGATGGTATTAAGGTGGATTCTGAAAAGGCGAAAGTGATTAGAAATAGGCCTAGACCTTTGACTCCATCGGACATTAGTAGTTTCTTGGGCTTAGCGGGTCACTACCTAAGGTTTGTTAATGACTTCTTTTCTATTGATTCTCCTATGACTAAGTTGACCAAAAAGAAGGCAAAATTTGTGTGGACCGATAAATGTGAAAAGATTTTCCAAGCTTTGAATGATAAGCTTGTCTCCGCTCCTATCTTGTCTTTGCCGAAAGGGTTGGAAGGTTTTGTTGTCTATTGTAATGCCTCAAAAATTGGTTTGGGTTGTGTTTTGATGCAAAGTGGTAAGGTGATAGCATATGCCTCTAGGCAACGTGAGGTTCATGAAAAGAATTATCATACCCATGATCTTGAATTGGCCGTCGTGGTATTTGCTTTGAAAATTTGGCATCGTTACTTGTATGGGGTTCATGTTGATGTGTTCACTGATCACAAGAGTCTCCAAGATGTGTTCACCCAAAACAACCTCAACTTGATACATCGAAGGTGGTTAGAGCTTCTTGAAGATTGTGATATGAGTGTGCATTATCACCTTGGTAAGACTAATGTTGTGGCCGACGCTTTAAGTAGGGTGTCTATGGGTAGCCTAGCTCATGTTGAGGATGGGGGCAAAGAGATAGCTAGAGAAGTCCATCGGTTGGCTAGATTGGGGGTTAGATTGGAGGAGGTTGATAATGGTGGAGTAGGGGTGGTTCATGGCTCTAAATCTTCATTAATTGAGGAGGTGAAGGCGAAGCAATTTCTTGACCTCGGCTTGTTAGAGTTGAAAGCCTTGGTGAGAGGTGGTAAGGTGAAGGTTTTCTCCTAAGAGGGAGATGTTTCCCTTAGATACCAAGGTAGGTTGTGTGTTCTTAGTATGGATAACTTCAGAAAGAAGATTCTAGATGAGGCTCATAATTCTTCCTATTTTATTCACTCTGGTTCTACCAAGATGTGTAGAGATTTGAGGGAAGTGTATTTGTTGGGTGGTATGAAGAGAGATATTGCTAAGTTTGTATCCGTTTGCCATAATTGCCAACAAGTTAAAGCCGAGCATCAAAGGCCGTGTGGCCTAGCCCAAGATACAGAGATTCCTACTTGGAAGTGGGAGGAAATTGACGTGGACTTTGTGGTTGGTTTGCCTAAGACTAGAAAGCATTTTGATTCCATCTGGGTTGTGGTTGATAGAATGATAAAGTTGGCTCATTTCCTACCAGTTTAAGACTACTTATCGTGCCAAAGTTAATGCTAAGTTGTACATTCATGAATTGGTTAGATTGCATGGGGTGCCTTTATCTGTCATATCTGATTGCAATTCACTTCTCACTTTTGGAAGTCTTCCAAAGAGGTCTTGGTACCAAGGTAAAGCTTAGTACGACTTTTCACCCTCAAACGGATGGGCAATTCGAAAGAACTATTCAGACTCTTGAGGATATGCTTAGATCTTGTGTTTTGGAGTTTAAGGGTAGTTGGTACGATCATCTTCCACTCAATGAATTTGCTTACAACAATAGCTATCATTCAACTATTGGTATGGCACCTATTGAGGCTCTTTATGGTAGGTATTGTAAGTCCCCGGTTGGATGGTTCAAGGTAGGGGAGATGGCTTTGTTAGGCCCAAATTTTGTTATGGAGGCTATGGAGAAGGTGAGTTTGATAAGTGAAAGGTTGAAAACATCCCAAAGTCAACAAAAGTCCTATGCCGATGTAAGGAGGGGGGATCTTGAACTTAAGGTTGGTGATTGGATCTATTTGAATGTCTCGCCCATTGAGGGTTTGTTTTAGTAAGAAGGGTAAATTGAGTTTGAGATTTATGGGTCCTTATAATGTTTTGAGAAGGATTGGTGATGTGGCTTATGAGTTGTCCTATGATATGAATATAGTTCATCCAATCTTTCATGTGTCTATGTTGAGGAAGTGTGTGGGTGTTCCAAATGCTATTATGCCAGTGAAGGCTGTAGGTGTTGTAGAAGACAATTTGACTTATGAAGAGGTTCTGGTAGAAATTTTGAATAGGCAAGTAAAGAGGTTAAGGAACAAGAATGTAGCCTCCGTCAAGGTCCTTTGGAGGAACCAACAAGTTGAAACTGCCACATGGGAAGCCGAGGCATACATGCCAAAGCGATATTCCTATCTCTTCCATTCTCCTCAAGCCTAAGGTACTAATTAAAGTCCCCTATGTGATTTCGGTCTTATGTATCA
This sequence comes from Solanum medicagineum, assembly GCA_026153255.1. NCBI lineage: Eukaryota > Viridiplantae > Streptophyta > Magnoliopsida > Solanales > Solanaceae > Solanum > Solanum medicagineum. The sequence goes on along the minus strand of JAPFFP010043297.1, from coordinate 2,801 downwards.
ACCCTTATGTCATTTGCATGCATTCATGTTTATGTTGACAAGTTTATGATGATTTTTCACACTTATATTGAGATTTTTGAAAATGGAGTTTAAGTGCATCATTAAATTCTTTTTAGGGATGATTTCTTCATGATTAATATTCTTATGTATGCTTCGTTAACATTCGGGAACAAATATTCCCAAGGGGGAGATATTGAAACTCCCCAAAATATGCCTCAGAATTGCCCATATTCGCAATTTTCTCATATCTCAAAATTCGTATGTGATATCAAAAATCTGACTTCATATTCTTGATCCGGGGGCAAATTTGAGTGGGTAATAGGTATAACCCCAATTTTAGAGGACCCATAGCGAAAAACGAATTTCGCCAAAATTTCATGTCCAGTAAGGGTGCGCATTAGCTCCACGACGCGGAGCACTGTATTTTGTTGCCAATTTTCTTATTTCAGCCTAAGGCTTTGGGGTCTTGGTCCAAAGCTTTCCTATGCGTGAAAACACCTACACTTAGTCACTTTTCAACTCCATATCATTCATGACATTCCCCAAAACCCTCTTTAACACTTAGCCAAATATTTCACCCAAATTCAAGTGTCCCTAATTCATTCTGGATCTCAAGAGATTCATTCAAGCTTCATGTTCCCATAAATCTTCTTCAAGGAAATCTACAAAGTTAAGGTATGTGGATTTCAACCATTGGTTCCTTTCACCCATGGTTCCCAACATTCCTTTTTATGTAAAGTGAATGTTTTCAAGTTGACTTATCTATCGGTACTTCTCATTATGAATTTGACTATGAACTATGTTGGGGTTTCATAAAATGTTGACTATTTAAGTATGTTTTGAGCTATGAATGTCTATGATGCGGTTTCAGTGTATCTTGAATGGAGGTATTACCAAGTGTTGGTGGGTTGATTTACTTCAAGGTTTCTCACATGATTTCACTCTTGAATTGCATGATTTTGAACTAGCATTACACACCCACCAAGTGTTTGATAAAATATCCGATTATGGGTTCTTAAGTTATTGAAGATCTATTGCATGGTTTATGAATTGAGTGACTTTATGATGATCAAAGGGATGTGTGTGTGTGTGTATGTTGATATCTTGAAAAGTAGCTATAGTGTTGCAAGTTTTCCACACCTTGTTGAGGGGTGCTATGCCTCAACCACCTTGTCGGGTTGACATGCTTGTACTACCAGGTTGAGGGGTATATACCTTGACCACCTTGTTGGGGGTGACATGCCCGTACTACTACGTTGAGGGGTATATACCTTGACCACCTTGTAGGGAGTGACATGCCCGTACTACCACGTTGAGGGTTATATACCTTGACCACCTTGTCGGGGGGTGCTATGCCTGTACTATCAATTGAGGGTTAGACACCTTTAATTACCTGCCAAGGGGGTGGTAGGCCTTGGATTCCAAGTACTAAGTTGCTTGGTCTATAATGTTGGTCTCTTCCTGCACATGTATTATGTTCCATATAAGCATGTTTTACTTCAAGCATTGATCATGCATGCCATGTTGCTAATATACTATCTCTTGCTTATAATTATGCATTTTGATTATGTTGCCTATCTCTTGTTGCATTGTATCCTACATACTTAGTATATTAAAACTTACTAAGCATACTCTATGCCTACATGATATTACCATGTAGGAACAGGAGCCCCTCCTGATCATCCTCTCTGTGGCTAGTTGATCATCTTGAAGATAAGCTATTGGTGAGTCCTTAAAGTTTGGGGACATTAGCTATGCTATTCTTGACTTTGTCATTTCTTAATGTTGAACTCATATTATGAGTGTGAGCCCAGAAACTGTCTTTGCCTCTGCTCAAGTCAATGTTTAGAGGTGTTGTTGGAACTGATGATGTAATTGTGCTTGAGCTTTACCTCTTTTGTGATTTATGCTATTAAAGACATCCCTTAGTCCCTTTACCCTTATTTCTATTATCATGTTGTTGTGAAATTTCTTCCATGATCAAGGATGTGTAAATGATATGTCAAGAGACTTGTTTGGGGTCCTTTCGGGTTCCCATTTGTCGTGTCACGTCTAGAACCTAGGCTTGGGTCGTGACAAGAACATAAAATGATATTTTACTTAGACGTTAATGCATGTGTAATTCGTACACAATTCATAAATTTCATATGAGTACGAAATGCTCCGTGGCATAAAGGATATCGAAGCAATACAAGAAAAGATATTAAAAATGATGGAGGAGAAAAAATTGCATTTTTCATATTTGAAATATGAATAACAAAAAGTTTCTCTGAAGTAGAAAATGGCAGATGAAAAAAAAAAGTTATGCACTACAAATTTCTAAAAATAAAAGAGAATTTATAGACTACTCATGGCATAATCTTGCTCGTTTATTTATGTTTATTCCATTTTTGAATTGAGCGACAACTTTACTATCAAAATTTATAATGTAGTGATTTTTTTTTCCTAATTTGTAATAGATTTCAGGAAAAAACATGAGTGAGCATGTTTCTCCTAAACTGGTCAGTGCTTAAATAATTAAAAAAAATTATTACCATTTGTCTATATTTAATTAACTAATAAATGCAGACGATATGAATTTTAGATTGTTTTAATCTATAACACAAAATGAATATTTATGTAAGATTTGAAGTCAAAAGTATCAAATTATCTTATTTGTAAGTGATATTATCATACTAGTTATGACTTAAAGTGGAAATAACATTCACGTGTCTGTCACAGCCAAACCTAGGGTTGTGATCAGTGCCCGATAGGGACACCTTGACACGTACTAACCTGAAATTCCCAATCTATCCGACCTG
>JAPFFP010043296.1:0-36056 GCA_026153255.1 Solanum medicagineum | reverse complement strand
CAGTAAAACAAAGGAAACTCTGCCGGATTTTCTGTAGGATTGATAAGCCCTTAAGGTGATAATTGTGATTTAGTATTTGGATTAGTGCCTAATCGGCACTAGTCACGGCCCCAGGGTCGGGTCGTGACACCCAAATCCATAAACTTGTCCTAATCTTCTATAATCGACTTGGGCCTGCTTGACCCATATTTCACAAAAGGAGACTGTTGCTGCTTTGAACTTGGGCTTTTGTCCCATTTCATTCTGCTGTATCCCCAATGTATATTGATGTACACAAGCTTCCTATAACCTGTATAATGCTCTACAAGACCAATAGGATGGGCTGACTAAAAAGGAGAAGATTTGGGCCTCCATGACATAAAAAAGGTGGATGCAAATGGAAGAGAAAAACTCATTTGGGACTCCAAACCAATTTTACATGCAACAAGAAAGAAGAGAAAACGTTAATATCACATTTGAATTAAAACAAACTGTTAAGGGAGTAACAAGAGATGAAAATCCATGGAAGTTCAATGATATAAAAGACCATAAATAGAAAAAGGCAAAGAGTTCTATTAGGCTAATGTGGGTCTCCTCTAACAACCAAAACAGGAAGAACTTACCCTACTTCATATACTCCACAATGTTTATTTATCAATATACTATACACTAGTGCAAGATCCCATAAGATTCTATTTAAACAAAGTATTTAAAACAAAACTCACTCTCATGTAAGAGTTCAGTACCACTAGAGATAAGTAATGAAATTCATATTACTCTAAGAAGATATTACATTGGAATGAAGAGATTAGGACCAGAAGAACAACGCAATATCCTAGTGAATAGAAATAGAGAAGAAAACTAGGTCTTTACTATAGAAATAAAGATCTCCTAGACAAATTTGATTGTTCTGGACCAAAGAAGTGAAACTAGACAGGTCAAATTCATACAACGAATCAGTAGAACAAAAAGAATACGAAATCGATATTATATCAAGACCCTTAAATTGACTCCAGACAAAGTGTTTATGAAGCAGAGAATTTGAAAGGAAGAAAACCTCAAGTTTTAGAAAAAAGGAGAAAGAAACTAGCTTTATTGGAATCAGAAACAGACTGAAAGCCTACGCACTATCAGATTCTATTAACATATTTAAAGAGGGAACATATTAAAGAGTCTCAACTCATAGTGATCTTGAAATAAAAGACTACAGTCACAACCATCAAAGAAGAAAGAAGAACCAGAATAAGAAGAGCGGTAAACATGAAGTGTAGAACTTTGAAAGTAAGATAATGTATGGAAACAAAGTGAAGCTATTCAAACCAAGAGGGCTCAATATCAAGTTAACTCAAGTATACAGTACATATAAGAAACAAACAAGTGTATCGGTTGATATCAAGCTAAGAATGAAGTTTAGCATGTAAATTAATGGATATACGTGACTCAGGAAAGCTAAACAACCATTAAACAAGAATATTCCTAAGCTACCAGTAAAGTAAAGAAAGCAACAAATGTAAGCCAAACTTGAAAACTAGATTAGCCTGATGAGTAGATGAAACAAGTTTATACTTAACAAGAAATTAGAGCAAACGATTGAAGATGAAATGCTTGATTTAAAGTCTAGATTTCATGACACCATCAAGAAAAGCATCACAACAGCTTAAAGATAGATTTCGAAACCAATCCAACATTCATTAAGAAAGCAACTACATTATCAAAGTAACAAAACAAGTGGAAGTGTGTGCGAGACATGATATAGTGATGCAACAACAACAACAGCCAAGAAAACTCAAAAATACCAGAAATATTTCAGTGTAATCTACTCTTCAACTCCTTATTTGAACTATATTAGGAAACATAACAACCCAAGAATCAAATAGAATTCCAGAATATCACTTGCTTAACAAAACTCAAAACAAAACACACAACCATTTGAAATATACAACAAGAGAAGTAAATGAGAATGTTACCTTTTTTGGGCAGTGTTCGGGGACTTTAAGGAGCTAGAAAGAAACACTTCACCACCAAAGGACTTCGCTGTATTTATTGATTCTGAGCATGAGAAGCTTCTGGTTTCAGAAATTTTCAAAATTGAGTAACTTTATTGAGATTGCTTTAAAAGAAGGGGATGTTTTAGTGTGCTTTTCAAATTAGGAATGACTGCCTCAACAATGGAGGAAAAGGGGATATTTACAGCCCCAAAATTAGGGAAAAACGGGAGGAAAAGATGAGGTTCAATTTGGGGAAAAATCCTTGAAGGAATTTGAAAATAAAAAACCTAAATCTTATCTAACTAGTACTAAACCAAATGTATTCTTCAAGGGGAGCCAACAAAGCCGTTCAATTCGATCAAGAGAAAATAAGGGCTTGAGATTGGGACATTTCGGTTGTTCCCCTCATGGATTTGTAAGGAAAGGGGACACCTATGTACGATTATGTTGAAGGAATCGTTGGAGTTGATTCTAGGATTGGCATTTTGCTGGGGAATTTTTGTTTCAAGGGGATCGGCTGAGGGAGACGCATGAGAAGAGAGGGGAAAGGAGAAGATAAAAGGGGAAATAGGCACGTGGGGTTCACATTGGGTATATGTATGTATATGTGTATAATATGTTGGCTAAAAATGGAGAATTGGGCCGAGTCTAGGGAATTTTGAATTGGGTTCTTGCATTGATTTGGGCGAAATTCGGTCCAAAATAGTCCAAGATGGGCCTGAAAATTAGTTCACAGGGGAGTGTGGATTTTGGCTTTCAAAATTGACCATTCAATTGCAATTTTAGCCAACTAAACTTAATCAAATCGAAATCAATTGACTAATTTGATTACAAGATGAAATAATACAAATTAATTGAAAAACTTTTAACATTATAAACCTGAAATAATTAAATTAATTATAAAATAATAATTTCTAAAATAAATAAAAAATGAATTTATATGAGAAAATATTTTTTGTATTTTTGAAAGCCAATTGTTTCAAATTGTTAGAATTAAAATTCTAATAATTAATTCATATTGTGTAGGGTAAAAATAGGGTGTCAATAACTATCCCTTTCTTTGGGTGTAATCAATGGAAGAGATCATGGATAAAGAAACTTGACAAATCCAATTTTTAGCCAACCACATCTTCATCTTCTGAAAAGCTCTCAGTGTAGACTTTGAGAAATCATGGCTGGACCCTAGTTTTGGGTTTCCTACATATCTCACGTTACATGAGAATTTAGGTTACTTGCAATTCAAAACGCTTGATTTTACGCATGATTTTGAAATAATTCAAAAGCTAACCCAATATCGAATTATGAAGAAATTAGCACACTTGGGAATGAGATTTTAAGAGCAAATGTTAGAATACAATCGAGTTTTCAAAATTGAGCCCGCCTACATATCCTTGGACTTAGAAATCAGGCTGCTTATAGTTCGACTTAATTGGTTGAAAAGAAAATCTCTTATGCTAAGATAACCTTTGGTCCGGGAAGAGTGTCAAATAAATTAAGCATGAAAAAGAGGCTTGCAACCTCTTCGTCATGAATGTGGTGCACTTCACACCCTTAAGCAAGAACTTATATGGATATAATTTTCAATATTGTTGGTACATTATCCCTCGGATTGGAAAGATTGCTTCCGATGAGAGTTGAGAACACTTGTATGTGAAACTAAAAATTAACAAATTCAATGAAAATATCCGCATGCGTTCTGACAGGGGTGTGGTTGGATTGCGGTAAGAGTCGCTTCTCAGCTCGCACCCGAAGAGTTTGACATTCCTCTTCAACACAGTTCACCACTAAGAAAAAAGTTCCATGTTGTGCTACGTCTTATTTGACGACGTCCACATCTATGATTTTTTTTTTGAAAATTCATCCTTTCAGATGCTCTCAATAAGACTAAGACAAATATTGTTAGTAAAAACCTGTAACTTAAATACAGGGCGATATTTTTTACCATGTTCAATATATTCTTCTTTTCAACGTAATAGATAATGAGTCGATATGATGCAATATGATGATGGCCCTCTCGACAATGAATAATGATGTATTTCTTGAATATCTGATGAATATGATGGCCCTTTCGGAAATGTGAACATGTAACATCTTGACAATTTGAACATGAAAATACAATGGCCCTCTTGGCGATGAATATGCAATGGCCTTCTCGATAACTTGAAAATAAAATGGCCTTTTTGGCGATGAATATGCAATGATCCTCTCGAAAACTTGAAACATAAAATGACCTCTCGGTAATGAATGTGCAATGGCCCTCTCGGCGACTTGAAAAATAAAATAGCCCTCTAGGCGATGAATATGCAATGGCCCTCTGGACAACTTGAAAATAAAATGACCCTATCGGCGATGAATATGCAATGATCCTCTCTGCACCTTGAAAATAAAATGAGATGAATTGTTGGTGATTCGAGTGAGACAGAATTATTTATGTCTTGGCAGTTCTCTCATAAATAAGACCTGCAAATATTTTCCTTGCATTCACAGAAAATTGCTTAGTTTCAAAGCGAATTGATCTGTGTTGATTCTTTGGTTGTCTGCTCTTTACCTCGTCCTCTGGTGACTCGCTTTTATCTCACACCTTTTGGTAGACAGAAGGTAAAATATACATTTTGACAGGATATTCGACATGTAAAAAGATCTTTAGAAACAATAAATTTAGAAATGGATTTTGAGAAAAAGTCGTTGCCATGAGTCATGTCACGTGAAGCTTGGATGAACACGTTCATCTTTCGACATAGATTTCTAATGCATTACAGTTGTCTTTGAATTTCCGATCAGGCTGAGGATCACCAAGGCTTCTTTTAGACTTATAATGTTGCTTGATGAAGTTTTGAGGATGACCTCAAAATTTCTATCCCAGTTAAATATCGTAAGGAATCGATAGCTTGTCAGAAGAACCCTGAGAATTTTTTAGACCTTCTTAAAAATTCTGTCCCAGTTGAAATTTCTAACATGCTTTAAATTCTAATTTTGCCAAAGATGGACCTTCTTGTTCAGAATTTTTGAGTTCCACTCAAAGATTCTGTCCCAGATTCCTTTATGGGAGTATGACCGAGTCGTTGTAGCGCCTACGTATTCCGTTGGGGGCAGGAATCATGTCAAACATAGTTCCCCTCTCAGGAGGTAGAAAAAAATATGAATTTAAATAAGAAAATGATTGAGGCCGACATAGGCCACCTACATAACTCATTATTGAGAATTCAGGTCAAACGTAGTTCAAAAGTAAAAAAGGATAATAAAAAGGGATAAGGGGATGACTGAGGCTGACATAGGCTGCTTACGTATTCGTAGTTCATTACTTGGGGAAAATAATTTAAAAATAAATGCAGAAATAAAATAATACAATTACAAAGGAGAAAAAAAGTAAAGGCAAATTCCAATATTCAAACGTAATATCTCTTGACAGCATCCGAATTGATTGATTTTGGCCACTCTTGACCATCCATCTTTGACAAAATTGATGCTTTTCCTAACAGAACTTTGTGAACAATGTACAATCCTTGCAAATTTGGTGCAAACTTTCTTTTGTATTCATCTTGATTGGGAAAGATACATTTGAGAACCAATTGTTAGACCTTGAACATTTGATATCTTACCCTCTTACTGGAAGCACGAATCTCCTTTGTTGATATAACTGACCAAGCTAAATGGCCATCATCCTCTTTTTTGTCGATTAAAGCCAAATGTTTAATTCAATTACGAACTCAGTCTGTATCACTCAACTCAGCTTCATGAATAATTCTCAATGATGGTACTTTAACTAGCATACATCCAAATGCATTATTAGAGATAGAGAAGTATAATAGTAACGGACTTCCTTCTCGTGGTGGTACTAGCACCGGTGGATTAGACAAATAGCTTTTAATAGTATCGAAAGCAGTTTGGCATGCTTCAGTCCAAGTCATTAATGCATCCTTTTTCAACAACTTGAAGATAGGCTCACAAATCAAATTGGGCTATGAACCGACTGATGTAGTTCAATCTCCCTAAGAAACTCATGAATTCTTTTTTCATCCTTGGAGAAGGCCACTCCTAAATTGCTTTGATCTTAGAAGGGTCGATCTCAATACCTCTATGACTGACTATGAATCCCAGCAACTTCAGGCTATATCGACATAGACGGTCAAAGAACTTCTTCAAATGAGTCAGATGGTCCAAACTCTTGCGGGACTTGATGATAACATCATCCACATACACTTCGATCTCTTTGTGAATCATATCATGGAAAAGAGTTGTCATAGCTCTCATATAACTAGCTCCAGCGTTTTTGAGACCAAATGGCATCACTCTATAATGGTGAACACACAAGGGTGTGATAAAAGCTGTCTTTTCTGCATCCTCTACATCCATTAAAATCTGGTGATATCCTACTAAGCAATCCATGAATGACTGCATCTCATGCTTTGCACGATTGTCAATGAGAATGTGGAGTTCGGCAATGGAAAATCATACTTGGGGCTGACTTTATTAAGATCTCTATAATCAACATAGATCCTGATCTTTACGTCCTTCTTGGGTAGCTGAACAATATTGGACAACCAAGTGGGATGTTGTGTTACTTGTACTACCTTGGATTGTATCTACTTAGTAACTACTTCCTTGATTTTTAGACTCAGATTTGGCTTCAACTTCCGAGTCTTTTGCTTCACCGGACTGAATTCTGGGTTTATTGGCAACTTGTGAGAGACAATATCTGTACTCAACTTGGCATATCCTCATAGGACCAAGCAAATACATCAACAAGATTTCTTTTCTGTGAATCAGTCATATGTACACTGATTCTGGTTTCGTTGACACATTGTTCATCTCCCACATTCACTGTTTTAGTCTCATCTAGATTAGGCTTATCTCGATTCTCAATTGTCTCAATTCCTTGGAAAGACGGGTATCACAGTTCTTTCATTGTATTCCTCAAGCTCATTGTCATCAACTTCATTCTGTTCATTCAGCTTTTGACATGACATGACATTGGCAAGTTTAAAAATATTTATACTAAAATCATAAAAAATGTAGTTAGATAAAAAGTAATTAAAATGATAATATGGATAGTAAGTGCAGTTTCAAATAAACGGAGGCTCTTATTTAAAAGAAAATGCAAACTTTGGCTATGACGATGGATGTCTCTTTCAACTGTTGTTCATTCAGTTCTGCACCTCAAACGCCTGATACCTTGGCTGTGTCATTATCATCAACTGCATCAATTTCTTCGAACAGGTCCCAGATCCCTCCCCCATGACCATCACCACCGATGCATTCTCATACTGGGAAAGACTGATATAGGTACGGTATTAGCCGGGCTAGAGCTCGATCATCTTTCTAATTCTGCATCTCCCACTCATCTTCTTCCAAGATAGTGTATCCCAAGCCGAATTTTGACTGCTTTATTGGCAATAGGATAGGCTCGGTAATACCTTTCAAATGCTTCCCTAGCCCAAAATTAGGTTCAAACCCACTCCTCAGCATAACTATGGCTATCATCTTGTAAATAGCAGGCATAGGAGGTCTGGGCATCCAATTATCTTTAGTAGCATTCACTAGCTCAATCGTGTAGAAATCTGACCCTCTGGTGACATTATCGACCATTGGTGCATACATGTTCGAATGGCTTCCCTCGCCGTAAATAACCATTTCACATTAATTCCAAACGGAATTTATTATTTGGTGGATGGTAGAAGGCACAAGTCCAACCATATGGATCCAAGGTCTTCCTAGCAACATGTTGTAGTTGGTAGTGATGTCCATCACTTGAAATTCAATGACAAACCCAGCAGGTCCCACATGAATTCCTAGATTTACTACTCCCAGTGTATCTCTCCGGCCACCATCAAATGCTCTCACATTAACTTTGTCTACTAGATTTTTCCCATATCGAAGTTCAATTGCTTGAGAGTGAATAAAGGGCAAATATTTAATCCAAATCTATTGTTGATCAAAACACAGTTTAGAATCATGTGATACTTAATTGTAACATGAACTGCCTTATTGTGCATCACTCCCTCGAACGGTAGCTCCTCATCGCCAAAACTGATGTGGTGTTCTCGGCTAACCCGCTTATCATGGCTTCCATATTATCACTGTCTATTCTTACAGGCATGTAAGTGTCCTCCAATGCTCTCATTAAGGCCTATTTATGACAATGTGAACTCATCAGCAAAGCCCATACCAAAATCTGGGCAGGTGTCTTCTCCAAGTGTTTCACAATAGAGTCTTCCTGAGGCCGCATTCTTCTCCAGAATTCTTCTGCCTCGGCTTCACTTATTGGCCTCTAATCTCTTTTGCCCGCTCCCTAAATTAGCTTTTCCATGTCGACAGTTTTAATCACAATTTTCTTAGTGGGACTTCTCTTGGTGCCACAACGACTAGCTCAAGCGATGTTGTAATCACAATCTTTGACTTCTCAGTGATACTCAAAGCAGCTACACTCTTTTCCAAACTGGCAGTATTATCCAAAACTATTGTCATGGCTGGATTCCAATCTTCTTCTTTCTCAATCATTCCAGTAGTGCTCTCTCCATGATCAGGAAAAGGATTGCTTTTGACATTGGAAGCATGGTTTCAAAAACGACCACGTCGCGATCAATTAAGTCCTGAATTTTATGCTTCAAATTTATGCAATCTTCAGTATCATGTCCAACACTATTAGAATGGTAAGCACAAATCTGATCATTCCTGAAGAAGCGAGAACTAGCACCCATGGCTCTTGGAGGGGCAGGCTGAATCAACCCCATAGCTGATATTAACAATATGGAATGTATGATCAATACTTAAGTAAAACATGCTTACGTAGAATATAATACAAGGTGTAAGAAGAGACCATCATTATAGAACCCGTAGGTTACCAAGGTACAAACCCCTTTGGTTGGTTGGTGGATAGTCGCACCCTACCACCCTTGGTGATTAAGGAACTAACCACTCAACCTGATTACCAAGGTATAAACCCCTTGATTGATTGGTAGATAGTCGCACCCTAACAGCCTTGGTGATTGAAATACTAACCCTTCAACCCGGTTATCAAGGCACAACCCCTTCATTAGTATCAAGGTACAAATCCCTCAACATGGTTATCCGAGCTCTTAACCCCCGAGTAAGGCATGGTCACATTCCAACTATATAGGAGAATATCATATACATCCTTTCATCATCATAAAGTCATTCAATAAAACATGCATTGGACCTTCAATTTCTCAAAATAGATTAACCGGACATTTATCAAACACTTGGCGGGTGTGTAGTGCTAATGTAAAATCATACAATTCAAGAGTGGAGTCATGCTAGAAATTAAGTTTGAAACTATAAATAGATACTTGGTAACACATTCATGCAATATACATCAAAACCCTTCATCAAATCTCAAAGCAAATCTTAGATTTATAGCTCAGAACATGCTAAACTAACCATAATTTCATGAAACCCCAATATTGTATGCAGTGAAATTCATAATAAGTAAGACCCGTAAGTAAATCAACTTTAAATCTTGCAATTTTAGGTAAAAGAAAGTTTGGGTATCATGGATGAAAGGAAACCATGAAACAAACCCACATAACTTGACTTTTAGAGAATCGTTGAAAAAGATTGGAGATGGAGACTTGAAGCTTGAATGAGAACCTTAAGATCTGGATAAGTTTTGGGACTTGAAATTTGGAGGTGAAATATTATCTAAGTTTCTGAGAGAGTATTTGATAATGTCTTGAATGATATGAAGGTGTGTAATGACCCAGACCTAGGGCCTAGTCGTGACCGGCGAAAGGGAAACCCGAAGGAACCCGAACAAGCCTCTTAGCATATCATTACACATCCTTGGTCGTTGAAACAATTAAATAACATTGAGAATATAGAAATAAGGGCCAAGGGGAAGATTTCCAAATACAAAAATCAAGAGGGAAGAGAGTCAAGACTCATAGCATAATTACAAATCATGTCCAACAACACCTCTACTACATAGATACTTAGCGGGGGCCCTAGACAAGCTACTGGGCTCACCATCATAGTCAAATTACATTAAATAAAGAGAGAGAGAGTCTTAATACATAGCATAAGATTAAAGACATTGCTCTCAGAATGGAGGACTGACCGACTAGCTTGAATAGATACCACTTGCCACATGGAGGAGGATGATGACCAAATTGAGCTCCGGTCCCTACATGGTAACATCATGTAGGCATAGAGTATGCATTAATATGTTTGAATGTACTAAATATGGTTACAATGCAACAAGATATAGGCAACATAATTGAAATGCATAACCATGAGTAATAGATAGCATAATAGCAATATGACATGTATGAATAATGGTTGAAGTAAAACATGCTTATATGAAACATATACATATATAAGAAGAGACCATCATCATAGAGCAAGCATAGTAGTACTCGGAATCCAACTCTTAGCACCCCTTTGGAGGGTGTGATGTGCTGTCAAAATACAACACATTTGATGCTTAAAATAAGGGATTTTATGAGTTCTTAATGCAAATTTTTATGGTTTTTATGTGTTTTTTTGTTGTTATTGCAGAAAAGGTAGGTTGGCATGATTTTGGAGAAAAATTGCAGATTTTGCTGAAGTCCAAAACATACAAGCTCACCTACGAGTCGTAGCCCAAGCCATGAGTCATAGGGTGATCAAGTAGCTAGAAATGGAGAGAAAAAAATCAGAAATCTGCTAAGTGGAGGTCAGACTTACAAGGCCACCCTACGAGTCATAGGTCTAAGTATGACTCGTATTGGTGGAATCATAGCAAGAAACAGAGAGCCAAAATTTTGGACCAAAAACTGAAGGCCTAGACTGCGAGAAGGGCATATGAGTCATAGCTCAAGCAACAACTTGTACTAGTGTGTCATACAGTCAAGTCCAAAATGCCAAGTGCCTAATACGAGACCCCGATTACGACTCGTAGGTCACCCTACGAGTCATACCTGAGAAAAGTACCTGCTACCAGTTGTCTTTTCTGTATAATTTTTATGGTTAAATTTGTAACTACTATATATATACTTTATGTTGGGGTTCATTTGAAAAGAGACCAAACTTGAACATTGAATATAGCTTTTGAATATTCTCTCTAGATTAATTTAGGGTTTTAGTGTAGATTTTAATTTTCTCTTGGAAAACCCACTTTTGGGGAGTGCAAATCCTACTTTGTATTCATTCTCAATCTATCAAGCTTGTAGTTTGCAACTTATGGTGTATCACTCTTTGTTGCTTTGGGTAAAATTCTCAACTATGTCTTGTATCTGCATATTTGTTGGTTTTGCCTTAGCCATGAGTAGCTAAGCATCCACAACTTGGGGTTGTGGGAACCATGGGTAGTTGATTTGAGATGACCTAGATTTATTGCATTTCTATGATTGAAGTTTTGGATGTACTGTCTAATTCCCTTCATTATGATTGTTATTCGGTGGTGGCCAACATCAAACCCTGCCTACTATCACGATCCCAACCAAGGTAGTGAAAAATAGGAAAAAGGGGAGTAGATGACTAGATTTGGTGATGTGTTTTCTTCTAATAAAACAAACCTTAGTAAAGGGAGGTTGACTGGGACAATAGGTAATGGTTAGTTCGCACACCATGGTTGCCGACCAAGCACCATGATGAAATTCGACCTTCACCTTCAAAAGAGTGCTGGAAGAACCTAAGTTACCGTCCTGCATGTGAAGTTCAAATTGTAGTTATGTTGTCTAGGGTAATCGAGTAGACGAACCATGGGGAACACAATTTCCAAGTTGTCCCTAAAATTGAGTGTTTTCTCGCATAGTAGTATAGTAATTATTTTACTTTTGCTTTTAAATCACAAAAACCCCCATTTAGAGACTTTAGTTATAGATACTCGAAATGATTGATAGTGAATTCTTATAGTCAAGCCCCGTATTCCCTATGGATTCGACCCTAACCTTCAGTTAGGTTAATTGCTGACAATGATTGCTTTCTTATTTAGAGTGAAGATCATCAAAAAATTATTTCTCCATTGTCGGGGAATACGGCTAGGTGTTTACTTGATTTCACTATTAGGTTATTCAAGTTTTAATTTCTAAATTCTCTTGTATTTTACTTTTATTTTTGTTTTTTGTTTTTTTATTCTATTCGTAGGGTATACTAGATTGTATTCCCAAGAGAAGGAGCCAAGGCACTCCCTTAGCTCCGATCAATTTGGAGATCCATTGACTTTTTAGAAGAATGGCTCAAGTGAATAAGGATATCGCGGTTGAGGAAGATATGTATGTGCATGAAAATATGGGGAGAGAATAAAATCCACCCCCGAAGGATGATAGGCCACAACTTTGAGGGATGATATGTTACAACTTTGAGGAATGATAGGCCACAACTTAGGGATTTTCACGAGAACGCTTATGGTTGGAACCAGTATCGTTCGAACCCTATGGCCATGGATGTTACTGGTGCTACAGTGTTGCCTCCATTACCAGTAAACGTTAATTTCTTGGTGTCATGTGGGTTACTTCAAATGCTCCAAAACTGTGGATTGTTCATAGGGCTACCTCTACAGGATCCCACCATCATCTTTATAATGTAGTTTTTGTCTGCAAGAGTGTCATAGGGACACAAAATCTTTCTATTGATGCTGTTGGTTTGCAGGTGTTTCTATCGTCACTAACTAGGAATGCAGTTGTGTGGTTGTCTGAGCTTCCTCCGGGTACAATAACAAGTTGGGCAGAGCTTCAGAGATTGTTTCTTGAAATATATTTCCCAAGATCAAAAAAGCTAAAGCTCAAAGATCAAATAAACAATTTTGACCAATTGCCTGTGACTATTAGTACTACATGGGAAAGATTTACCAAATGCTTGAGAATGGTCCTCGATTACAAGATTTTTGATGTTGCCTTGATTGAGATTTCCTATTGGGCACTTGACGAGAATAGTCAAGCTTGTGTCAACACAATCATAGGAGGCATGTTTCTTGACCAACCATTTGCATTAATAGCCGCAATGATGGAGCAAGTGGTTAAAACCAATAGAGCATGGGTCAATGAGCGCAAGGTGCGATGAAGACTTCTTGTGCCATCAACACCAACAATGAGCAAGCAAAGGTCAATGAAGAGATCATGGAGCAACTTGCTCAACTTCGCACAAGTATGGACTTGGCCTTAAAGCAAAACCAAGCAAACGTCCAAGCGGTCATTCACTAACCTCCTAAGGCTCCCATATATTCTTTGATGAAGAAGCTTGTTTCATGAGTAACTAAGCGGCGGGTTTGTGGAATAACCCCCAAGGGTCCAACTCACACTATTGGAGGCAAGGTTTCAGGAATCAAGGTCAGAACTACAATCGTGATGGTGCACATAGAGACAACCGAGATGGTTACTACGAAGAGAGATAGTGTCGGATGCCGAATGGGGTAGAAGAGATGGTTATAGGATTGGTCCTTCTGTGCCACCCCATAACCGTGATGTCGTGCCAAACACTTCGAGGCTTGAAGAGATGTTTGACAAGTTGTTGAGAAGAGTCGACTATCAAGATGAGACCTTAAAGGGGATGAAAGCGGACATTTCAAGCATAAACCAAAAGACAGAGTCGCACTCCATGGCAATTAAACAACTAGAACAACAATTTGGGCAAGTTTCTTCACAGTTGAACCAACACCAAAAGGGCACCTTACCAAGCAATACAGTTCAACACCTAAAGAATGATGGGCATTGCATGGAAGTCATGACTAGGAGTGGTAAAAGCATCATAGACCCCCCTATGCCGGTGATTGTGGATGAAGTTTATCATAAGGGTATTGGTGGCGAAGTTATCATTAAGGGAGAAGGTTCGGAGAATGTTGGGATGTAAAGAGAAGAAGTGAGGGAGTATGAAAAATTAAGTCAAACTCCAAAGCCTCCTCCTCCTTTCCCTCAATGACTTAAGAAAAAGGAAGAGGAGGGAAAATTCAAACACTTTTTCTCAATGTTGAAGAAACTATCCATCAACATTCCCTTTCTAGAAGCTTTGGAGAAGATGCCCGGGTACGCCAAATATATGAAGGATTTGGTGACAAAGAAACACACTTTGAGCAAAGAGTTTACACAGGAACTCCAACAATGTATTACAATCATGACCAAATGCCATGTTTAAAAATGAGAGTACCCAGTCATTTAAAATCCCTTGCACTATTGGTGATGTTGAATTCGCAAGAGCATTATGTGACTTAGGAGTGAGTACCAATCTAATGCCTCTTTCCCTATTCAAAAAGCTTATTCTCGGCACCCTTACTCCAACAAGAAAGTGATTGCTCATGGTGGATGGAACCATCAAAAAGCCAGAGGGAATACTTCTTGATATGCTTGTTAAAGTTGATAAATTCATCTTTCCCACGAATTTTGTGATCCTTGATTGTGAGGTTGATTTTGAGGTGCCCATTATTTTGGGAAGACTATTTCTGGCCACCGAGAAAGCTTTGGTGGATATGGATTAGGGTCAGCTTTGGTTTAGGGTCAATGATGCAGAGTGCGTGTTTGATATCTGCCAGTCAATGAAACACCTGGATGAGTTGAAGAGTGAGGTTTGGGTTCTTGATGATTGTTGATAATGGATGATGACTAAGTCGAGGCGCGACGTTAAACAAGGTGCTTCTTGGGAGGAAACCCAAGCATATGTGGTGATTTTTATTTTGTTTCAAGCTTGTTTGGTTTTTGGAACTTTTAGGTGGTGCCATATTGTTTGTTTTTAATTTGAAAGACATTGGTTCAGTTGTAATGTTTTGAAGATTGCTGTGTTTTGAGCTTGGTCTGTTAGTGGAAGCTAAGAATTGAAGATGTGAAAACATGGCACTTGGAGCAGCCTCTACGAGTAGGCCTATGAGTCGTAGTCATCACTACGACTCATAGTCATGCCTCGTAGAGGGAAATAATGAGTATTGAAAGTTGGCACACACACTACGAGCTAACCTTACGATTCGTAGGGTCACCTACGAGTCATAAGTGGGGTTCGTAGTGCCCACGTATGAATTCTAATTTTTCTAAGTGTTGGGTCTGCTACGAGACTGGGACCTACTAGTCATGGGACACGCTACGACTCATAGTCGAGGTCTTTTATCCCTGATACACAACATTTTAAATGTTGACCCGGTTTGGTATATAAAAGGTCAAATGTTAATTGACCCCTAATTTCCCCATATTTAAAGGGTTGCTTCCCCCTAATGCTTCCCCATAACTCCTTTCATCTTCCCTGACCTAATTTCCCATCAAACCCCACCGAAACACGGCGAGTTTCTCAGTGAAGCATCACTAAGGTTTTTAGCTTTTTTCTTGTTCTCTCATTACAGCTAGTTGATCTTCATTCGCTCATTTGTTAAGATTTCGCGGTTAAATTTTGGCACACACATGTTGTGATCCTTGAATATTGCTGAATGAATGTTAATGTTTTGATAATAATGAGTACACACATGAGAAAATGATTGTATGAGCATGAGAATTGGGGTTTGGGCTTGTTAGACTCCCTAGAATGATTTTAAATGGTATGATTGCTCTTGTTGGGTGGTTTTAATGTTGATATGCTGATCATTTGAGTTTAATGCATGATTGTTTGGGTGATCATCTATCAAAATCATGTCAGAGTTGAAATTTGGGGTTGTTGGTGTCTGCAAATATACTAGTTCATGATACCCATGTTACGAGTTATTGTGAACTCTTTTAGAATCTCCATTTATGTGTATTGGTGTTTATGATTATGCCTTGGAGACTAGTTAATCTTGGGTATGTGGTGAATATAATTGGGGAATCTTTTTATATTGTGGGGTTAAGGTTGATTTTATTGACTTGTCTTGTGTGAGGTTGATTCTGTGTTCATGAATTCATGTTGCTTCGATGCTGTATAAGTTTGACTTGAACTTTTTTGGTCTTTGTGGGAAGGTTATAGGAAGGTGCCTTCTGTTTTCTGCTACAAGGACCTATTATGAGTCGTAGGTCACCTTACGAGTCGTAATAGCCCCTCATAGGAGACAACAGTCACCTGTGGTTCCTTAACACTTACCATATGAGACCCACCTATGAATCGTAGTGAGGGGGCTTGTCGGACCTGCCCTGTTTTGAATTGTATTCTGCTTCTTACTACGAATCCAAGATATGAATCGTAGTCCATCCTACGAGTCGTATCTGAGCCCTATAGCTGTGATCAGAATGGTATTGTCTTAGGCACTTTTGCATTACGAGGCTATTATACGACTCGTAGGTCACCCTACGAGTCGTACCTGTGCCTCGTACCTGTAGACTTGCAACTGGTTCAATGCACTCTGTTTTTGTTTTCCTTTACCGAGTTTATAATTTTTTGTTGGTTCTCTTATGTGAATCATTTTTTATCAAACATTATGGGCTCATGATGCATTCTAGGGTTGAATTTTCAGGTTATATGGCTCCAAAGGCTAGAAAAGAAGCTACTAAAGCTCCGTAAAGATGGTTAAGGGATGACCTATCTGATGATGAAAAATCTGAGGGCTTTGTGGAAGTTCACAGAGTCCGAATAGACCCCGAGGCAAATGTGCCTTAGACTTGAGCCCCCACTGCACTAATACCGATGTAAGTCACTAGTCCCTCTAATTCTGAAGAGGAGGGCAATGAAGACGGGTCGGATGATGGCCTTTCACTTTCAGAGTCGGGGTCCATTGAGGCATCTCATAACCAACCTGAGGGGACTGAGTCTCAACCTTCGGCGGATCCTACTGCTACTGTCACTTCCCCAGACCCCAGAAATACTAGATGGTGTGTTCCAGGCATGTAGGAAATATACGACAAAGGGTTGGAACCAAAGGGTCCAAGAAGGCCTATTTGAAAATTTCATGAAGAATGAAGACTCAATGATTTCAGATTGAGTACAATGCCTGACTTGGAGGCAGAAATCAACTGTCATGGGCTTGCATGGCTGTCACAAAAGTTGGGAAAGTATACCCCCATATCTAGTCCGGGAATTTTATGCCACCTATTATGCCACGATTCTCCAAGATTTTCCTCAAGGGAAGAAACCTATAGAGATGCTAAGGTTGCAAGAAGTTCTAGTGCGGGGTGAAGCTGTTGATACTTCAAAAGAGACTATCAGAAGGGTTCAGTTCGGGCCAGACTACGTAGTGCCTCGTTCCACCGCAGAGTATGATGATAGAACTGCAAAAATGAGGAAAGCGGTGAGCGAGAATAATGTGGATATGAAGACAGAGTTGCTCGGGTGTATAGTCAGCCAAATATGTGAGGAGGGTTTTAAACCAATGTGGATTACAAACCATGCTGATCCAATCGTTAGATCCCACCTCTCATTCCAAGCCAAGTTCTAGTGGTCTATTATCCGTTGGTGCGTTAGACCCACCTTTACAGATACTGTGATCACCCTGGAGAGAGTTGTACTACTAGCTAGCATTCTAGCTGGCTACAATATTGATTGGGCCTGAGTCATGGCGGCATAGATCCACGAGTCGTCAATTCATACTCAAACCTCATTGCCTTTTCCATCTTGATACATAGACTGTGTAATGAGGTAGGGGTATATGTATCCCTCACTTGGACCCACATGTAGAGGCCCTGCACACCATGGATCCCAACCTGATCAAGGCTGATGAGAACCAGGTGGCCCTACCATGTGCAGCTCCTTCGATAATCCCATATCCATTCCCGGTTGAGCCCTAGACTCAGGGTACGACTCCATCCACCACCAGTACCACTCCAGCTACTGTGGAGCCTTCCCTAGTACTCCCGCACCAGCATCATCCACTCTGCAGGTTGATTTTGTTATCTCTACTGTTGCTTTTCAGGAACTAGTGCGCAGGGTAGCCATAGCAGAGCTCGGGCTACAGGCTTTAGCAGCTTAGGTCAGACCATGGGTTAGCCAGACTGTTCGGGACTCAGAGGAGAGGGTAAAGGTATTCTCCCGCGATTTGGTGGATGAGAGAGTTAGATCGGTGGATGCCCGTGTAGATACATTCAAGGTGAGAGACAAGAGGAGGCTTGAGGGTACTCGACCTGCTGACACAAGCGCAGTGACAGAGGAGTTGTCCAAGTTTAAGGATGACTTATTGCGGATGGTAGCAACCCTTGTTGCAGTCCCAGAGGTGGCACCGGCGGGTGATGAGGTTTTTTACTTGTTAGCTGACTGCTCGCATGTCCATGGAAAGAGTCCCCAAGAGAGATGACCCGGAGATGAGCCAAAAAAGGCCTAGACCTGATGACCCAGCAGTACTGGAGGAGGAGCACATACCAGAGGCAGTGGTACAAACATCCATACTAGTGGCAGCTATACAGAGAGATAGGGAGCAGACTTCACATAGAAAGGGTAGCTCACGTACAGTTGTGACCCAGATAGCTGAGGAGGAGGTTGTGACCTAGGACCCTACTAATCAGACCGATACTGGTGCTTGAGCACCATGATGTTTGATCTTTTTGACCCCAGCCCTTATTTTTACTCATAGATACTTTGTCCTTTTTGTTGGACAATATTTTCATTATGTTTTTTTTGGATTTGTTTAAATGTTATGTCTTTAATGTTCTTTTCACGTTTGTTTTGGATGTTAGTTTTTAAAATGTTGGTTTTTAACGTATGTGTATATATATATATGTTTCCATTATTTGGTTTTCGTACATGTTTTTACTTTAAGGACAAAATATTCTATTTTGGTGGGGTGTGAGAAGTTATAGATTAAGGTGAAGTCTGAGTAGCCTCGAGTCAATAACATACCCTATTTTTGATCCTAAGGTTCTCTTTTCGTGTTTCTTTTTCCTTGTGGAGGTTTCAATTTTCCGTTGAACTGGTATGTCTAGGTAGCGTAGATAATTTGTAAATACATAGTAGTATGATCTTTTGGCATATATATTTATGGTTTTCAAATGCTTTTTAAGTTTTGATTAAAAATTTAGGTACCCTCAAAAGTTTTGAGAATGTTTGTTATTGATGTAATCATGCATTTTGACTATCTGGTGATGTTTATTCTGATAATGTAAAGGTAAGTTGAGGGTTGAAGAATCACTTGTGAGTTTATACTTGATTGTGTGTGCAATGCCATGTGTGCTGTGAGCTTATTTTACTGCATTCATGTATCATGTATGGACTCAGAACTTGCCTTGTTACTCTAAGATTGGTTTGGTGATGTGGTTGATTTGGAAGGGATCCTATACCTTTGTTTTTTTAGTGAGCCTACTCTTTCCTAAATGACCTACCAAATGTGTTAGTAAACCCTTTGTTCCAAATGTTTGAGCCTCTCATGCACTCATTCTTTCTTGACACCTCGCTAGCTTTTAGCCTTGTTTTATGAAATACCTAAATATTGACCTTGGTCTATCCTTGAACATGTGAACCTTAATTGAGGCTGAAAGCCTAAGTTGAGGGTGGCTACAAATGGTGGCCCAAGTTTGGGGAGTAGATATTGTGTACTTCACCTCAGGCTAAAAGCCTAAGTTGAAGGTGGCCCTTGCTGTGGTAAAGTAATAACAATGAGGAGGTTAGTTAGGAATAAAGAAAGAAATGAAAAATCATGAGCCCGGGGAGGAAAAAGAAAAGAAAAGTGCCTTGAATTGAAAAAAATAGTAAATGACTTCAAAAATAAGGCACAACTGAAAAAAAAGGAATGAAAGCACCCGGGATAAGCTTGAAGTATGAGAATAAGGGTGGATTGAGTGAAAATGGTTGTGTCATGAAGGTAAAAGTGTTGGTAAACATGATTCAAGGATAACTTTTAGTCATGACTTGCCTAAAAATGCCATAACAAAGCCTCATGAGCCTATGTTACAAGTCATTAAGTGCTAAAGTGATCAAAATCCACTTTGTCACCAATCCGAAAAATAAGTATAGGGGAAAGCCTATGGTATTAGTCATTTTGCATGAATTTCATTTGTGAGAGCGAGAATGCTTCCACAGTCCCTAAATTCTAAATGCTTTTTGAGTGAGTAAGAGGGACTTTTTTTCTGTGAGGGCACTTGCGCTACTTGATTAGCATATGACTATACTAGTGATTTTGGATGGTTGATGGTCGTTATATTATCATAGTTGGGTTGCCAGATACATCTTTGTGTTTTTGTTTTGCTTAGCAGCTTGGCAATCTTGTTTTGAAAATGAAAGTTAGGTACCTGAATTAGAGTAAATGATGTATATGCCATTAGTGTAACTGCTATGTGTCTCTCATTGTCTGCTTAGATTGAGTCGTCACTTGAGGACAAGAAACAATTCTAAGTTAAGGGTGTTGATGTTCTGCCAAAATACAACACATTTGATGCCTAAAACAGGGAATTTTGTGAGTTCTTAATGTGGCTTTTTGTGATTTTATGTGTTTTTGTGTTGTTATTGCAGAAAAGGTAGGTTGGCATGATTTTGGAGAAAAATTCTAGATTTTGCTGAAGTGTAGAACAACGAGCTCACCTACGAGTCGTAGCAGCCCAAGCTACGAGTCGTAGGGTGATCTCGTAGCCAGAAACAAAGAGCAAAAATAAAAAATCTGCTAAGTGGAGGTCAGACTTATGAGGCCACCCTATGAGTCGTAGGTCTCAATACGACTTGTATTGGTGGACGTAGCAAGAAACAGAGAGCCAAAATTTTGGACCGAAAGCTGAACGCCTACACTATGAGAAGAGCATACGAGTCGTAGCTCAAGCAACAACTCAAATCGATAGGTGTAACAGTCAAGTCCAAAATGCCAAGTGCCTGATACGAGACCCCGATTACGACTCGTAGGTCACCCTACGAGTCGTACCTAAGAAAAGTACCTGCTGCTAGCTATCTTTTCTGTGTAATTTTTAGGGTTAAATTTGTAACTACTATATATACTTTCTGTTAGGGTTTATTTGAAAAGAGACCAGACTTGAACATTGAATATAGCTTTTGAATATTCTCTCTAGATTAGTTTAGGGTTTTAGTGTAAATTTTAATTTTCTCTTGGAAAACCCACTTTTGGGGAGTGCAAATCCTACTTTGTATTCATTCTCAATCTATGAAGCTTGTGGTTTACAACTTGTGGTGTATCACTCTTGATTGCTTTGGGTAAAATTCTCAACTATGTCTTGTATCTACATATTTGTTAGTTTTGCCTTAGCCATAAGTTGCTAAGCACCCATAACTTGGGGTTGTGGGAACCATGGGTAGATTTGAGATGACCTAGATATATTGCATTTCTATGATTGGGGTTTTGCAAGTATTGTCTATTTCCCTTCATTATGATTGTTGTTTGGTGGTGGCCAATACCAAACCCATCCTACTATCACGATCCCAACAAAGGTAGTGATTAATAGGAAAAGGGAAGTAGATGACAGGATTCGATTGATTTGTTCTCGTCTAATCAACTAAACCTGACAAAGGGGAGGTTGACTGGGATAATAGGTAACGGTTAGTTGGCACACCATGGTTGCCGACTAAGCGCTATGGAGAAATTCGACCTTCACCTTCACAAGAGGGCTGGAAGAACCTAAATTACCGTCCTGTATGCAAACTTCAAATTGTAATTATGTTGTCTAGGGTAATCGAGTCAACGAACCATGGGGAACACAATTCCCAAGTTGTCCATACAATTGAGTATTTCCTGGCATAGTAGTGTAGTAATTATTTTACTTTTGTTTTTTAAATCACAACCCCCCCTCCCCCATTTAGAGACTTCAGTTATAGATACTCGAAATGATTGATAGTGAATTCTTATAGTCAAGCCTCATATTCCCTGTAGATTCAACCCTAACCTTCGGTTAGGTTAATTGCTGACAATGATTGCTTTCTTATTGGAGCACGAACATCATCAAGGTTCAAGGTATATACCACTTAATCGATAGAGGGACTTCACAGCCTCCATCATAATAGTCAAGGTATCAACCTCTTAACATGGTTAATGGACTTCACACCCTCCATCATAGTGGTCAAGGTATCAACCCCTCAACAGGGTTAATGGACTTCACACCCTCCATCATAGTGGTCAAGGTATCAACCCCTTAACAGGGTTAATGGACTTCACACCCTCTATCATAGTGTCAAGGTATCAACCCCTTAATGGTTAATGGACTTCACACCCTCCATCACAGTGGTCAAGGTAAGCACCCCCTCAACAAGGTATGGTCAACATGCAACCCTAGGGATACTTTTCAAGAAATCATCATAATGTTAGATTACTGTCATCACGATAAAGTCATATATCTCATCTGCCAAGCATTAGGCCTTCAACAACTCAAGAATCAATAACCAGATATTTTATCGAACATTTGGTGGGTGTGTAGTGCTAGTGTAAGATCATGCAATTCAAGAATGAAATCATGCTAGAAAATTCAATGTAAAACCATCAATAAATACTTAGTAACACCCTCAAGCAACATATATCAAAATCCTTCATCAAATCTCATAATAGATCTTAGACTAATAGCTCAAAACATGCTAAAATAACCATACTTTCATGAAACCCCAACATAGTGTGTAGTGAATTTCATAATAAGTAAGACCCATGAGTAAATCAACTTTAAATCATGCAATTTTAGGTAAAAGAAAGCTTGGGTATCATAGGTGAAAGGAACCCATTAAAGAAACCCACATACCTTGACTTTGGAGAATCCTTGAGGAAGATTGGAAATAGTGACTTGAAGCTTGAATGAGAACCATAAGATCCGGATGAGTTTTGGGACGTGAAATTTGGAGATGAAATATTGTCTAAGTGTTTGAGAGAGTATTTGGGAATGTCTTACATGATATGGGGTGAAATAAGGCTAAGTAATGGTATTTTCATGCATGGGAAGGCTTAGGCCCAAGACCCAAAGGCCTTGGACCTACTCAACAAAATTGGCAAGAAATAACACTATGGCGCGTCGGACCAACAACACGCACTACTCACTAGAATTCTATTTTTGGAAAAATGAAATTGCGATTCATTTCCTCTAAAATCAGGGTTACACCTATTCTCCACTCAATTTGACCCTATGATCAAGATTATAAAGTCGACTTTTTGAAATAATGCATGAATTTTGAGATATATGGAAATTATGATTCTGGGTACTTTCGAGGTACATTTTCGAGCACTTTTTGGGGTCGTTTTAATATCTACCCCTTGAGAACATTCATCCCCATATGTTAAAGAAATGTACATAAGAAGAGTAATCATGAAGAAATCAGCCCCAACAAGAATGCAACAACATTCTTAAAACACCATTTTCAAAATCTTAATGCAAGTGTCAAAACCATCATGAACTTATCAACATAAACGTGAATGCCTGCAAATGACACAGGGGCTGGAACATAGGACTTAAAATCATGAAAGGGACTTGATGTGTTATCATAAGCTTGAATAAAATTAAAGAGATATGGATATTACTCCTCCATGCCCGCTCTGGCTCCCCGAGAGGCACTTTACACTTCACGATTCTTCCAAAAGGCTTTGACGAACACCACATCCTTATTAATCAAGTTTTCCACCCTTCCATCCAATACCTCCAACAGGTCCTTCTCCTAAGCCACTTATCTTCCTCAACCCCCACAACCTCAAAGAGTCCTATAACACTTGAATCACCAACACATACCGTCAACCTAGAAACATGAAGCACCGGACGAACCATATCCATATCCTTAGGCAATTCCCATTCGCATGCAACCTCATCAATCCTACTCAATACTCTATAAGGGCCTTCAAACCTTAACCAAATTGTCAGCCTTAAAAACACATAGTCCACTTGGTACCATACCCACCATCTTCCCCTTTGGAAAAAACCTCCATTATACCATCCATCCACCCAAAACTTCCCACTCTAACAATACGGAAACAAGGCCCTGCTTAAACTAGACTTCTTCAACCAACGAAGATTTGGAACCATCACGAACACTACCCTACCATTCTCAACTTCCTCCATCCTAACTCCCAATCTAGCCAACAGATGAACCTCTTTGCCACCATCATCCACATATGCTAGGGTACCCCTAGACACCCTACTTAGGATATCAGCCACAACATTAGCCTTATCGGGGTGAAAATACACACTCATATTTTAATCCCTAAGGAGTTTTAACCAGCTTCTTGTTATCCTCAATTCACACCTATAATATTTAGCAGACAACCTCTCATCCCCCAAGACTTGCAACACTACCCCCAAATGATTCACAAGTTCTAAATAAATCATTGTTCCACCACTAGCGGCCACCTCAAACACATCAAGGTAGGGTTTTAAGACCCTATTCATGAAACCCATAAACATAGCCGGTGTATAAGTCAACCAAACAACTCCACCAATACTCAAAATGCTCACTCCTCATCCAAAAAGACACTTAGGGATATTACCTACCCTTATCCTCACTTGGGGACAAAACTCAAACCACAAATCAATCTAAGAGAAGTGACTAGCCCATTGTAGTTGACCAAATAGATCATTCATCCTTAACTATCATATTACAACCTTACAGATCCTACACCTATTGGAAACATGATATGCATGTAGCCAAGCCACCCCAAGACCTCCAACCCATTAAACCATATTCAACCAAAATTAGAAGACAAAACTTTATGCAACAAGAACATGGAGTAACCCTTGTAAGCCTTTTTAGCACCAATAGACTCACACAACCAGTTCTCATTAGCAGCAAAAAGGATAATGAAAGGATTAGAGACCCCCGAAACCATCAAAGAATGCATAATAAAATCATGAAAACCTCTAACTTACCTATAGCATCATAGGGCACCTTATCTCCTCCTTATCTCCCTTAAAGGGCATAGAACCAGTTACGCCTTGGAGAACCTCCTTGATCAACATCACCACATCTACCCTTATTGCACCTAAGAGGATAATCTATTATCTTGTGACCCATCTCCCCACAACCATAACAAGCATTCGTCTTCTTCAAGCATGGGCTATCATGGCATCTATCACACTTTGGACACCTAGCATAAGGTACCACACGACCACAACCTTTGGGACTTTGGAATTTTCCTTCACCACGGGCCCTCTTGACCTCCTTACCCCTCATCTTTCTCATCTTTTCCTCCTCCACTTGTTCGGTATAAGTCATCAAGCGGGACAAATCCATGTCACCAATCAACATTACGGACCGACACTCATTATTCACCAAATCGAATACACCTATTACAAACTTATTCATTCTCGACCTCAAATTGCCCACCAAGTGGGGAGCATATTTAGAAAGTTGGTTGTATTTGAGGGCATACTCCGTCACACTCATTGACCCTTGCTTCAAATTTATGAACTCCATCATCTTAGCCTCCCTAAGCTCGAGAGTGAAGAACCAGTTAAGAAAGGCCACCTTAAACTCTTCCCATAACACCACATTTTTTTTCCTTCTCCTCTTTCCATTGAGTAAACCATATTTGTGCCACCCCCTTGAGTTGGTAGGCTGCCAACTCCGCCTTCTCTTTCGATCTCACATCCATGATAGCCAACACTTTATACACCTCATCAATGAATTCTTGAGGGTCCTTATCCATTTTAGAGCCATAGAACTCCGACGGATTCATCCTCACAAAGTCCCTCACTCAAGATGTCAGAGTAGGAGCTTGAGGGACTTCAGCCCCTTGGTTGACTTGATTAGCCACAACTTGAGCTAGTAAAGTGAGAGCATTCCAAAACTATTCATGAACCGGTCCCCCATCTTGAGAAGCTTGAGGAGCGGGAGGAGCTGGTTGTTCCACGGGAATGCGGACACTTCTTCCTCTTGTATTAGGCATGATCTAGCATATCAATGAACAATCATTAGGGCAAAAATCCTTACCTTAACTCTATAGCACGACATTGACCATGAAGAAGGGGAAACATTTCCTAAAATGCTTCATAGCCTCTTACTCATAGTTGTGGTGCACAACACAACCATGAATAAGACTCTAATCGACGCAGTGTGTTGGACTCCATGGATCAACAACCTAGTGCTCTGATACCATCTTTTTCACGACCCGAACCTAGGGCCTAGTCGTGACCAGTGAATAGGAAACCCGAAGGAACCCCAAACAAGCCTCTTTGCATATCATTACACATCCTTGGTGGCGGAAGCAATCAAATAGGATTGAAAGAATAGATATAAGGGAAAAGGGACTAAGGAGAAGCTTTCATAATATAAAAATCAAGAGACAAGAGAGTCAACGCTCACAGCATAATTACACATCATGTCCAATAACACTTCTACTACATGGATACTTAGCGAGGGATAAGACAAGCAAATGGGCTCAACCTCATAGTCAACTTACATTAAAGAAAGAGATAGAGAGAGAGTCTTAATACATAGCAAAAGATTAAAGACATTGCCCTCGGAATGGAGGACTCACCAACTAGCTTGAATAGATACCACTAGCCACATGGAGGAGGATGATGACCAAATTTAGCTCCGGTCCCTACATGGTAAAATCATGTAGGCACAAAGTATGCATTAGTACATTTTTTGATTGCACTAAGTATGTCGGATGCAATGCAACAAGAGATAGGCAACATAATCGAAATGCATACGATGAGTAATAGATAGCATAATAGCAAGATGACATGTCTAAATGCTGCTTGAAGTAAAACATGCTTATATGAAACATATTACATATATAAGAACAGACCACCATCATAGACCAAGCATACTAGTACTCGGAATCAAAGGCCTAGCACCCCCTTCGAGGGGGATCAAGGTATATACCCATCAATCGCTAGATGGACTTCATACCCTCCATCATAGTGGTCAAAGTATCAACCCCTTAACATGGTTATGGACTTCACACCCTCCATCATAGTGTCAAGGTATCAACCCCTAAACAAGGTTAATGGACTTCACACCCTCCATCATCATGGTCAAGGTATCAACCATTTAACATGGTTAATGGACTTCACACCCTTCATCATAGTGGTCAAGATATCAACCCCTTAACATGGTTAATGGAATTCACACCCTCCATCATAGTGGTCACGGTATCAACCCCTTAACATGGTTAATGGACTTCACACCCTTCACCATAGTGGTCAAGGTAAGCACCCCCTCAACAAGGTATGGTCAATATGCAACCCTAGGGATACTTTTCAAGAATCATCATAATATTAAATTACATTCATCACCATAAACTCTTATATCTCATATGCCAAACATTAGGCCATCGACAACTCACGAATCAATAATCGGACATTTTATCAAACACGTGACGGGTGTGTAGTGCTAGTGTAAAATCATGCAATTCAAGAGTGAAATCATTCTAGAAAATTAAATGTAAAACCATCAATAGATACTTGGTAAACCCTCAAGCAACATATATCAAAATCCTTCATCCAATGTCACAATAGATCTTAGATTCATAATGCTAAAACAACCATACTTTCATGAAACCCCAACATGGTGTGCAGTGAATTTCATAATAAGTAAGACCCATGAATAACTGAACTTTAACTCATGCAATTTTAGGTAAAAGAAAGCTTGGGTATCATGGGTGAAAGGAATCCATGAAAGAAACCCATATACCTTGACTTTGGAGAATCCCTGAGGAAGATTGGAGATGGAGACTTGAAGCTTGAATGAGAACCTTAAGATCCGGATGAGTTTTGGGACTAGAAATTTGGAGCTGAAATATTATCTAAGTGTTTGAGAGAGTATTTGAGAATGTCTTGAATGATATGGGGTGAAACAAGACTAAGTATAAGTATTTTCACACATTGGAAGGCTTAGGCCTAGGACCCAAAGGCCTTGGACTGACTCAACAACATTGGCAACAAATAACACTGTGTTGCATCACGCCAACGACGCGTACTACTCACTAGAATTCAATTTTTGAAAAAATGAAATTGCGACTCGTTTGTTCTAAAATCGGAGTTAGACCCATTTCCCACTCAATCAGACCCCCTGAAAAAGAATATGTAGTCAAACATTTGAAATAACGCATGGATTATAAGATATATGGAAATTACGATTCTTGGTACTTTCGAAGCATATTTTCGGGCACTTGTTGGGATCATTTTAGGGTGAAATAAGGCTAAGTATAGGTATTTTCACACATGGAAAGGCTTAGGCCCAAGACCCAAAAGTCATGGACCAACATAGAAAACAATGCAAAAAAATACATAGTAGCGCGCCCTTGGCACGTCGCGCCTAGGGTACGGATGCACACTGGAAATCACATTTTTGCGAAATTTTGCTACGGTTGCTCTTAAATCGGAGTTATACCCATTCCCCACGCAATTTGGCCCCCTAAATAACAATATGTAGTTGTATTTTTGATATTACGCATGGATTTTGAGATATATGGAAATTACGATTCTAGGCACTTGCAAAGCACATTTTCGGGCACTCTTTGGGGTCGTTTCAATATCTCTCTCTTGGGAACATTCGTCCCCGAATGTTAAAGAAATTTATATGAGAAGAATAATCATGAAGGAATCAGCCTCAACAAGATTGCAATAGCACACTTAAAAATGCCATTTTTAAAGTGTCAACATAAGTGTAAAATCACCATGAACTTTCTCAATATAAACATGAATGAATGCAAATGACTTATGGGATGGAACATGAGACATGAAATAACATAGAGAACTTGGATTAGTACCTTAGGCTTGAGTAGGATGAAAGAGATAAGGATATTGCTTTT
Organism: Solanum medicagineum; assembly: GCA_026153255.1. NCBI lineage: Eukaryota > Viridiplantae > Streptophyta > Magnoliopsida > Solanales > Solanaceae > Solanum > Solanum medicagineum. The sequence goes on along the minus strand of JAPFFP010043296.1, from coordinate 7,628 downwards.
GCATGTACGCTTCGGCCTCCCATTTAGCACTTTCGACTTGTTGATTCCTCCAAAGGACCTTAACGGAAGCAACATCCTTGCTCCTCACCCTCTTTACTTCTCTATCCAAGATATCTACTGGAACCTCTTCATATGTCAAGTTGTCTTCAACTACCCCCACAACATCAAGAGGCACAATAGCATTAGGGTCACCCACACACTTCCTCAACATAGATACATGAAAGACCGAATAAGCCAATTCCATTTAACCATGCAAATCCAACTCGTAGGCCACCTTACCAATCCTCCTAATCACCCTATAAGGACCCACATATCTAGGGCTTAACTTACCCTTCTTACCAAAATGAACCACACCCTTCATGGGTGACACCTTCAAATAGACCCAATCACCAACCTTAAACTTAAGCTCCCTCCTTCTCACATCGGCATAAGAGTTTTGGCGACATTGGGCTATTTTCAACCTTTCTCTAATCATCCTTACCTTCTCCATAGCATCCATAACCAGATTCGGACCCAATAAAGTAACTTCTCCAACCTCAAATCACCCAACCAGTGATCTAAAATGTCTACCATAGAGAGCCTTAAAAGGAGACATTCCAATGCTAGAATGATAGCTATTGTTATAGACAAATTCAAGCAACGGAAGACGATCATCCCAACTACCCTTAAGCTCCAATACATAAACCCTAAGCATGTCTTCAAGTGTTTGTAAAGTTCTTTCCGCTTGGCCATCTGTTTGAGGGTGAAAGGTTGTACTAAGCTTTTCCTTTGTTCTAAGACCTCTTTGGAAGGTCCTCCAAAAGTGCATAGTGAATTGTGCACCACGATCTGATATGATGGACAAAGGAACCCTATGTAACCTCACCAAGTCATGAATGTACAATCTAGCATAATCTTTAGCGCCATATGTAGTCACCAGTAGCAAATCAGCCAATTTAGTCATCTTATCAACCACAACACAAATAGAATCAAAACCCTTTCTACTATTGGGCAACCTAACCACAAAATCCATATTAATCTCTTCCCACTTCCAAGTAGGAATCTCTATGTCTTGGGTTAGGCCACCCGGCCTTTGATGTTCGGCTTTGGCTTGTTGGCAACTATAGCAACTAGATACAAATTTGGCAATGTCCCTCTTTATGCCTCCTCACTAATACCGCTCTCAAATCTTTATACATCTTAGTAGACCCGGGGTGAATAGAGTAAGAAGAACCATGAGCATCATCAAGAATCTTTTCTCTCAATCCATCAACACAAGGCACACACAACCTACCTTGGTATCTAAGAACACCATCTCTCCGTTGGGAGAAAACCTCCACCTTGCCCCCTTTCACCTAGGCCTTCAGTTCTAACTAGGAGGGATCAAGAACGAACTTAGCTTTCACCTCCTCAACCAATGAGGTTTAGAACCATCAAAAACAACAACACCACCATGATTACCCTCTTCTAACCTAACTTCTAATCTATCCAGCTGATGGACCTCCTTAGCCATCCTTTTTCCACCATAATCGACATGAGCTAGGATACCCATAGACACCCTACTCAAAGCATCCACCCCAGCATTAGCCTTACCGAAATGATAATGCACTCATATCATAATCCTTAAGAAGTTGTAACAACCTTCTTTGCCTCAAGTTGAGATCTTTTTGAGTGAACACATATTGGAGACGCTTATGATCAGTAAACACAACATGTATCCCACACAAATAACGATGCCACATTTTAATGAAAATACCATGGTGAATAGTTTAAGATCATGGGTAGGATAGTTCTTTTCATGCACCTTGAGTTGTCTAGAAGCATAGGCTATCAACTCACCATTTTGCATCAACACACAACCCAAACCAACTCTACAAGCATCACAATACATAACAAATCCTTCTAGCGCTTCCGGTAGTGACAATATAGGAGCGTACATAAGCTTATCTTTCAATGTTTGGAAACTCCTTTCACACTCATCGGTCCACATAAATTTTGCTTTCTTTTTAGTCAACTTGGTCATAGGAGAAGCAATAGAAGAGAATCCATTCACAAACCTGATAATAACCTGCTAAGCCCAAGAAACTCTTGATATCTGACGGGGTCAATGGTCTAGGCCAATTTCTAATCACATCCGTCTTTTTAGGATCCACCTTGATACCATCCCCCAACACCACATAACCTAGGAAGGCAACCTCTTTTAACCAAAATTCATATTTTTCATACTTAGCATACAACTTCTCTTCCCTCAATCTTTGTAGCACTACTCTCAAATGACCCATATGCTCCTCCTCACTATGTGAATAGATCAAAATATCATCAATGAAGACCACAACAAACAAATCAAGGTAGGGTTTAAAGACCATATTCATAAGATTCATGAAGATAGCCGGTGCATTGGTCAACCCAAAGGACATCACAACAAACTCAAAATGCCCATACCTAGTCCAAAAGGTCATCCTTGGAATACCACACTCCCTCACCTTCACTTGATGGTACTCAAACCAAAGATCAATCTTAGAGAAGTGGTTAGCCCCTTGTAATTGGTCAAACAAATCATCAATCCTTGGAAGAGGACACCTATTCTTGATGGTGACCCTATTAAGTTGCCAGTAGTCAATACACATTCAAAAAGACCCATCTTTCTTCTTCACAAACAACACCGGTGCACCCCAAGGTGATTGACTAGGCCAAATAAAACCCTCTTCCAACAAATCCCCCAATTGCTCCTTCAACTCATTTAACTCCGTCGGGGCCATGCGGTAAGGGGGAATAGAAATGGGTTGAGTATCGAGGAGGAGGTCTATACCAAAATTTATTTCCCTTTAAGGAGGAACACTAGGAAGGTCATTTGGAAAGACATTAAGAAACTGATTTACCACCGGAACCGACTCTATGGGAAGAACTTTGGACTCCATATCCCTAACCCTCACAAGATGATAAAGACATCCCTTAGAGATCAACTTACGGGATTTAATGCAATAGGTGAACCTACCCTTGACCACCACATCATGACTCTCCTACTCAAGGACGGGTCTATTTAGGAATTGGAATTTGACCCTACGAGTTCTACAATCAATAGAGGCATAGTATGCATGCAACCAATCCATCCCGCGAATGAGATCAAAATCAACCATATCCAACTCAACAAGATCACAAGGCAATATTTTATGCAAGATGTAAATGGGACAATTTCTATAGACCTTCCTAGCAACAATAGATGCACCAATAGGGGTAGACACCTCATATGACTCACACAACAATTCGGGCTCAACATGAAACTTTTTGGCAACAAAACAGGCAACAAAAGAAAGAGTGGAACCCAGACCAATCAATGCATACACACCAAAATCAAAGACTTTTAACGTACCGGTAACAACGTCAGGCACCTCATCAACCCCTTGCCTGCCATGCAAAGCATAAAACTGATTGTGCCTTGGGGCACCACCTTGTTGACCACCCCTTCCCAAAGGAACCGCATTTGCACCTTGTGGACAGACATCCTTACCCTTGTTGTGGTTGTGAGGACATTCAATCTTTTTCTGACCAACTTCTCCACACCCATAACATGCATTAGTGTCTCTCAAACATGGGCCCTCATGGCACTTACCACACTTTGGACACATATTATTAGGGACTACACCACCAACACCTTGGGCCTTTGGGAAGTCATTGGAAAACCCCCTATTAGAAGCATGAGAGGACCTTTGTCCTTTATGGAACCAGTCACCTTTTTGACTTTGGAACTTACCCTCAAAGCGAGCCCTCTTGGCCTCATTACCGCTCCTTTTACTCAACTTTTCCTTGTCCATTTGCTTGGTATAGGTAATCAAATGGGACAAATCCATATCACTAATTAACATAGCAGACAGGTATTCCTCACTCACCTAGTCGGATACCCCCATCACAAATTTGTTCATTCTAGACCTTGAGTCGGCCATCAAGTGTGGAGCATATTTAGAGAGTTGATTGAACTTGAGGGCATAATCCCTCACACTCATAGACCCTTGTCTCAAATTCATAAATTCCACCATCTTGGCCTCCCTAAGTTCAAGAGGGAAGGACCAATTAAGAAAAGTTGCCTTGAACTCCTCCTGAAGCACAACATTATTAATTCCCTTCTCCTCCCATTGATTAAACCATATTTGTGCCACCCCCTTGAGTTTATAAGCCTCCAACTCTGCCTTCTCTTCCGATCTAGCCATAACATGTGCAAGGAAAGTGAGAGCATCCCGGAACTCACCATGAGTCAGTTGCTCCTCGGGAGTGCGGGCTCTTCTTCCTCTTGTGTTAGGCATAATCTAGCATAGCAAATAACAATCGTTAGGGCGGGGGGGGGGGGGGGAAACCTTACCTTAACTTCTATAACATAATGGAGAGAAAAAAGAAGGAAAAGACTTCTCAAAAATTCACATATCCTCTTACTCATAATAACGTCGCCCTACAGAACCGTTAAAAAGACTCTAACCGACACGGTGTGTTGCATGCCTAGGACCATTAACAACCTAGTGCTCTGATACCAAGTTTGTCACGACCCAAGCCTAGGTCTTAAACCTGACACGGCGTATGAGGAACCCGAAGGGACCCCAAGCAAGCCTCTTAACATATCATTACACATCCTTGGTCGCTAAAGCAATAAAATACAATAAGAGTCTATAAATAAAGATAAAAGGGACTAAGGGACAACCTTAGTATTATAAACATCAAGAGTCATGAGAGAGAGTCAAAGCTCATTGCATTATACATAACATGTCCAACAACACCTCTAACCATAAAACTTAGCGGGGGCCAAGACAAGCAACCACGCTCACCATCATAGTCAAAAAATATAATAAAGAAGGAGAGACGTAAATCATAACATAAGAGCATAAACATTGTCCCCGGAATGGAGGACTCACCAACTATTTTTAGAGAGATCGTACTAGCCACGTGGAGGAGGATGATCAAGTGGGGCTCTGGTTCCTACATGGTAACATCATGTAGGAATAGAGTATGCATTAGTATGTTTGAATGTAGTAAGTATGTAGGATGAAATGCAACAAGAGATAGCCATCATAACCAAAATGCATAATAGTAGGCAATATATAACATATTAACAATATGGCATACATGATCAATGCTTAAGTAAAACATGCTTATATAGAATATAATACAAGGTTAAGGAAGAGACCATCATTATCGAACCTGTAGGTTACCAAGGTGCAAACCCCTTTGGTTGGTTGGTGGATAGTCGCACCCTACCACTCCTGGTGATTGTGGAACTAAATCCTTAACCCCATTACCATGGTATGAACCCCTTGATTGGTTGGTGGATAGTAGCATCCTACCACCCCTAGTAATTGAAGTACTAACCCCTCAATCCAGTTATCAAGGCACAACCCCTTGATTAGTATCAAGGTACAAACCCCTCGACATAGTTACCCGAGCTCTTAACCCCCTGAGTAAGGCATCGTCACAGTCCAACACTATATACGAGAATATATATATGTTCATTTTATCATCATAAAGTCATTCAACTTATAAGACCCTTCAATTTGTCAAAATACATTAACTGGACATTTTATTAAACACTTGGCGGGTGTGTAGTGCTAGTGTAAAACCTTGCAATTCAAGAATGCAATCATGCTAGAACATTCAGTGTCAAACCATCAATAGATACTTAGTAACATTCTCAATCAATATACATCAAAACCCTTCATCAAATCTAATAATAATTCTTATATTCATAGCTCAAAATATGCTAAAACAATCATAATTTCATGAAACTTGAACATAGTGTGCAGTGAAATTCATAATAAGTAACACCCATAAGTAAATCAACTTTAAATCATGCAATTTTTGGTAAAAGAAAGATTGGATATCATGGATGAAGAAAGATATGAAAGAAACTCACATACCTTGACTTTGGTGGATCCTTTAAGAAGATTGGAGATAGAGACTTGAAGCTTGAATAAGAATCTTAAGATCCGGATGAGTTTTGGGAGTTGAAATTTGGAGGTGAAATACTGTCTAAGTGTTTGAGAGAGTATTTGGGAATGTCTTGAATGAAATGAGGATGAAATAAGACTAAGTACAGGTATTTTCATGCATAGGAAGGCTTAGGACCAAGACTTGGACTGAGATAGAAAAACAATTCACGAAAATATACAGTCCCGCGCCCTTGGAGCATCGCGCCAGGGGCACAGATGCACAATAGAAATCGCATCTTTGTGATGATTAAAATTTTCTATGGTTGCTCTTAAATCGGGGTTAGACTTGTTCTACACTCAATTTAACCTCCTGAACAAGAATATGAAGTTGGATTTTTGATATCATGCACAAATTTAAGATATATAGAAATTACGATTCCGGGCACTTCCAACGCACATTTTCGGACACTTTTTGGGATTGTTCACTTGGGTTTTCTTCATTTCGATCTTCATCTCAATAATCTGTTGCATTAGTTGTGCAATCAATTTGTTCTGTTCTGCGGTGACAAGATCTGTCGCATTGATCTCAGTTAGGCCCACATCATCATTGTTCTCTTCCATTTTTCCTTTCAACTGGTTTTGGTAAAGGGAGAGATCTTTGTAGGCTTTTGATCTAGTAAAGTAAGGATGATCAGCTAGCTTTATCAACATAGATCAATTATAAATCACCTGTAAAAAAAATTACTCAAAGGCAAGTATGATAGTTTCCTTCGATTAATAGTTAACGCACGATAACACACATAAATCAACAAACACACTATTGTTGTTTTAATCAGAGTTAAACTAGACAATGAGTGCAAGAGATATGTTAAATAGGTAGGACATTGACTATATGATTTCAGAATTAATGGGTCAAGAAGTTTGATTGCGTTGACTCAAGGTCTTCTTGCATTGTTGATAACGTACATAGGGGAAATATAATCTTTTGAAAGAGAGGGGCCGAGCCTAGAATGTTAAACAACCCCAAAATGTGCCCAAAAATGTGCCTCAGAAGTGCCTGGAAATGTGGTTGCCATATATCTCAAAATTTGTGCGTGATATCGAAAATTCGACTTCATATTCTTGTTCAAGGGGTCAAAATTAGGGAAAAGGGGTCTAACTTAGATTTTAGGCAACCGTATCAAAATTTGGAATTCCCAAAATGTAATTTTAAGAGAGTGAAATGCTTCCCTTCCGCAAAGCGCAATGCCTCATTTTTGTCGCTGTTTTTTTTCTCGATCTAAGACTTGAACGTCTTAGGCCTAAGTGTTCCCAAACGTCTATTCACCTATGCGTAGCCAGATTTCACCCTCATATCTTCCTAAAAAGTCCTCAATACTCACTCAAACACTTAGCCATATTTTTCACTCCTAAATTCAAGTCACAAAACCCTCATCCGGAACTAAGGATTTCCTTCAAGTTACAAGTCTCTATTTTCAATCTTCATCAAGAGCTTCTTCAAAGCTATGGTATGTGCGGTTCAACCATTGGGTCCTTCCAACCATGGTTCCCTAATCTCCTTTCTATTCAATTTACATGATTTAAAGTTGATTTTGCAATTGGTCTTACTAGTATGAACATATCTATGAACTATTTTAAAGCTACGCAAAGTTGTGACTGTTTTGCTATATTTTGAGCTATATATCTTGGATATATTGTAAGATTTGATGAGGGGATTTGATGTATGTTGCTTGAGGTGTT
>JAPFFP010043295.1:0-13358 GCA_026153255.1 Solanum medicagineum | reverse complement strand
CTAAGACCATCTATGGGGCACATGAGAGAACAATCTCATGTTTTCATTTAGCCTTACATACCTAGGATAAAGCTCCTAAAATCACCCCTCAAGAATTCTCCAATCTCACATTCTTCTTTCTTCTCTCTCTCAAGCCCTAACTTTCAAGTATTGTGAAGAAGGACTTAAACTGAGGTTTTTGACCCTATATACTCATAAAAACGACATAAACGACTCGTGTTTCAATTTAGGAGGGGTTGAGAAAAGTTCGGAATGCCTCTCAAAAGATTTAAAATTTTAAACTTTGGTAGAACAGGTCGGGATAACATGTCCGCGATGCGGACCTGTCGCGCCCTTATGAAATTTCGGAATTCAATCCCGACAAAAATTGAGAAAATATATAAGTGTGGATATGCTATGGGTCCCCATCATGGATCTGTCGTGTACCCTCACTGTTTTGGGACTGCGATGGGTCCGCATCGTGGCCCTGTCGCGTACCCTTACTGTTTTTCGTCAATTTTTGTGAAAATTATTTTTTGACCCGATTGCTCTTAAGTCGGTCAAGACCATTTCCTGATTCGATTTTCCACGCTGATTGCAAATCCGATCTCGGATTTTCCATCCGAGCTTTGGAAGATACGTTGTGCACGTCTCCATTCTAGGGGTATTTTGGTAATTTTATCGGGTGTTACATCATATCCCCCTTGGGATTATTCGTCCTCGAATGATGAGTAAGGGTGGATATCAAGGCACGAATAGACTCAAACTCCTTTTAACTTTCAAGCTATCAATCTATCTTTCAACTCCTCATTTCTATCAACAATCTCTAATCGGACTCGAGAATAGACAATCAACGAGAAAAGACAATCAATTGGGTCAAGGTTAAGGAATTTACCTTCAGCATTCTCACCCATTAGCACGAATAGATGCGGATATTTTGCTTTCATCTCTACCTCAGCTTCCCATGTGGCCTCCTCAATGAGTTGATTCCTCCATATGACTTTGACTGAGGCTATCTCTTTAGTTCTCAATCTGCGAATCTTGTGATCAAGGATTTGGACCGAATTTCTTCGTAGGTCAAACTATCCTTCACTCTGATGCTCCTCCACAGGGATTACCAAGTTAGGATCTCCCAAGCATTTCTTCAACATCGACACATGAAACACCAGATGAATACCATCTAATGCAGATGGCAACTCTAATTCATAGGCAACCTTCCCAATCCTCTTCACAATTTGATAGGGTCCAATATAATGTGGACTCAATTCACCCTTCTTCACAAATCTCATAACACCTTTCATAGGTGACACATTCAAATATACCTAGTCATCCACTTCGAAATCCAAATCTCTCCTCCTTACGTCGGTGTAGGATTTCTGGCAACTTTGCGCAGTCTTCAATTGCTCTCCAATGATCTTAACCTTCTTCATTGCTTGATGGACAAGGTCAGGCCCAATCAACTCCGCTTCTCCAACCTTGAACCACCCGATTAGCGATCTACATCTCCTCCCATATTAAGCTTCATAGGGAGCCATCTGAATGTTTGCATGATAACTATTGTTAGATGCAAACTCAATCAATGGTAGGTGATCATCTCAATTCCCCTTAAAATCAAGGACGAACATATCTTCTAATGTCTGAATTGTATGCTCTGCCTAGCTATCGGTCTGTGGATGGAAGGTTGTACTCAAATTCACCTTTGTACCCAATCCTTTTTGAAATGATCTCCAAAATTGGGAGGTGAATTGAGCTCCTCTGACCGAGATGATGGACAAGGGGACCCCATGCAACCTCACAATCTCTTGGATATACATCTTGGCATACTCCTCCGCAGTGTTAGTTGTCTTAACTGCTAATCCACATGGCCTTTGGTACTCAAATTTCACTTACTGGCAGTTCGAGAACTTAGAAGCAAATTTAGTAATATCCCGCTTCATTTCGCTCCACCAATAGACTTCTCTCAAGTCGTGGTACATTTTGGTAGAGCCAGGGTGAATGGAATACCTAGTGCTATAAGCTTCAGCTGTGGTTCTATCTCGTATACCATCAACATCTGGGACATATAATCTACTCTGGTGCCTCAACACCCTATCTCCCCCGTTGGAGAAGACCATCACTTTCTGTTTGTGGATGACTTCCTTCAATTGGAGTAGGACAGGATCTCGGTCTTTCTTTTCTTTCACCTCTGCCACCAAAGATGAAGCAGACCCATTCTGGATATTAACTCCTCCCTCATCATTCTCCTCAAGTTTGACTCCTAATTGAGCTAACTGGTGCACTTCTTTAGCTAGCTCCTTCTTTCCTTCCTCCATATAGGTTGTGCTACCCATTGACAACCTGCTAAGAGCATCAGCAACAACGTTAGCTTTACCTTGATGGTAGAGAATGCCCATGTCATAATCTTTGAGCAACTCTAACCATCTTCTCTATCGCAAGTTGAGCTCCTTTTGATTGAAGACATACTGTAAGCTTTTATGGTCAGTGAATACGTCCACATGCACTCCATACAGGTAGTGGCGCCACATTTTGAGTGCGAACACCACCGCCGTCAACTCAAGATCGTGGGTTGGATAATTCCTCTCATGAATCTTATGTTTTGGAAGCATAGGCCATCATCCTCGCGCTCTGCATCAACACACATCCCAATCCAACTCTCGAAGCATCGTAATGGATCACAAAATCTTCTGTTCCATCGGGCAAGGTTAGGACTGGTGCTATAGTCAGTCTAGTCTTTAATTCTTGAAAACTTTTCTCACACTTGTCATACCACTAAAACTTGACCTTTTTCTGAGTCAAATTTGTCAATGGTGCGAATAAGGAAGAAAATCCCTCAACAAATCGGCGGTAGTAGCCTGCCAACCCCAAGAAACTCCTTATATCAGTTGTAGAGGTTTGTCTAGGCCAGTTCTTAACCGCTTCAATCTTTTGAACGTCCACTCGCATACCATCAGCAGAGATAATATGGCCTAGGAAAGCCACAGATTTAAGCCGGAATTCACATTTCAAAAACTTTGCATACAACTCACAGTCCTTAAGGGTTTGAAGGACGATTCTGAGGTGATTTGTATGCTCCTCTTCATCTCTTGAATACACCAAAATATCATCAATAAACACAATGACAAACATGTCCAGATACCATCGGAACACCCTATTCATCAAATCCATAAAGGCTGCAGGTGCATTCGTCAACCCAAAGGATATGACCAAGAACTCGAAGTGGCCATATCTAGTCCTAAAGGCTGTCTTTGGAATGTCACATTCCCTTACTTTTAACTGATGGTAACCGGATTGGAGATCTATCTTTGAGAAACAAGAGGCACCTTGAAGTTGGTCAAACAAGTCATCTATCCTTGGGAGAGGAAACTTGTTCTTTATGGTGACCTTGTTCAGTTGCCTATAATCAATACACATTCTGAGAGACCCATCTTTCTTTCACACGAATAGGACAGGAGCACCCCACGAAGAAACACTCAACCTTATAAAGCCTTTCTCTAACAAATCTTTCAATTGCTTCTTCAATTCTTTCAGTTCAGCGGGGGCCATCCCATAAGTTGGAATTGAAATAGGTTGGGTATCAGGAAGAACATCAATCCCAAAATCAATCTCCTTATCAGGAGGGACTCCGGGAAGATCCTCAAGAAACACTTCTAGAAACTCATTCACGGTTGGAACTGACTCAAGAGTTGGGGACTCAACATCATCAGATTTAGCTCTCACGAGGTGGTAAATACACCCCTTCGCAATCATCTTTCTGGCTCTAAGATATGAGATAAACTTCCCTTTATGTGTTGCGGAATCACCCTTCCACTCTAGAACTGGTTCATTTGGAAATTGAAACTTAATGGTTCGGGCTCTACAATCAACGGAGGCATAACAGGTGTGAAGCCAATCAATGTCGAGGACCACATCAAAATCAGTTATATCTAACTCAATCAAATCAATGATAGTATCACTATGATGGATGGACACTACACAAGCTCTATAGACTTTCTCAGCTCGAATAGACTCACCCAGTCGAGTAGAAACATCAAAGGGTTCAAGAAGACTTTCAGGGGTTCTATCAAATCTACTGGCCACATAAGGAGTTATAAAGGATAATGTGGCACCAAGATCCATCAACACATAACAATCAATAGAAAAGACTCGAATCATACCCGTCACAATATCTGGGGAGTTCTCTTAATCATGTCGACTACCCATTGCATACAAATGGTTTGTAGCTTCGCATGTGCCTGAAGTGGTACCTCTCTATTTCCCCTTAGCTGGCGGTTCCGGTGCAGAAGATTGAGCCCGGTCAGCCCACTTTGGGCAATCTCTCTAATAGTGACTCGCTTGTCCACATTTTGTAGCATACATCACTCCCTTCACGACATCTCCCCAAGTGTAGTTTACCATACTTGCCACACGCTGGCTTACCTAATGAACCTTGAGCCACACGAGCTTGGGACTGAGACCCACGGGCTCCAACATTCTGGGACTTCTGATCATTTCTAACTCTAGGTGCAGGTGCACTAGCAGATGATGGTAATGGAAACCGATTTCCATTGCCTTTCTTCCCAACCTCATGGCTGGATGTTTTAGCTCTCTTGCTTCTAAACTCTTCTCTATCATGTTGCCTCTCCTCATCAGCTTGTTGCACAAAGGTCATCAATCTCCCGATATCCATGTCACTCACGAGCATAGCTCCCAGGGTGAGCCCCAGACGTGTCTTGGCTCCCGTCCTTTCTATGACTTGGAGGCGTTGTTGGATGTCATGTAAACTTTATGTAAGAGCTTATTGTTTTTGGTCCTTGTAGAAGCTATGCTTATGTTTTATGTTATGTTGATGTTATGATGTGATGATAAGAAGATGAAATTCCTAAGCTCCCTACTCCTATAGCTTGAGTCATATGAACTCACCCCATAGAAATTCTTGTGATGATTGTTTGATGTCAAGCCCCATGTTCCTTGTCCCCATAGCTTGAGTCCTGACTTCCTATCCCCTAGATTTACTTGTTAAAATTATATGACAATGAGTCACATACCCCTCTTATCCCATAGCTTGAGTCCAAAGACCTCTATCTCATAGTATTACTTTATAATGTTTGAATTATGCTTCTGAACCGATGATATGTAAATGGATATGAGGTTTGTTTGGGGGACTTTTAGGTTTCCATTCGCCATTTCACTCCCAGGTCCTAGTATTTGGTCATGAAAAACTTAGTATCAGAGTACTAAGGTTTTAAAATGATCTTTGTAGTCCAATATGTCGCGTCAAGTAGAGTCTTATTTATGGGTGTGAAGTGCACCACACCTATGTGTAGGAGGCTATGGGTTGTTTTAGGAAACATCTCTCTTTTTCATTGTTCATGTTGTTCCATGGAACGTGTGTTGAGTTTTCTTAACTCTGACAAATGTCCTTGATGCCTTTACAGAAGATGCCTCTAAAAGAGTCGCTCTACTTAGACAGGCCTCTGTTCTTGAGGACCAGATTCCACAAGAGGCCATAGGGGGGGAGTTACTCAAGATAAGTTCCGGCCTGCTTTTTCCATACTGGATCAAGTTGTGACGAACCAAGCTACGCAGGTCATTCCTCCTCCACTTGTACCCACCCTAGTTGCTAGGATGAGAGACTTCACTTGGATAAACCCTTCGTAATTTAGAGGTTCAAAAGCTGATGAGGATGCCCAAGAATTCATTAATAAAATCTCTAATATATCGACTATTCTGGGGGTGTCCTCAGAAGAGAAAACTGACTTAGCTACTTAACAGTTGAAAGGAGTGACCCAAGTGTGGTACACCTAGTGGTTTATGGAGAGAGCGAGTGATGATAAGGTTTATTGGGAAGAATTCAAGTTTACTTTTTTGGACCGTTTCTTTCCCCTTGATCTTAGGGAGGTCAAATTGACAAAATTTATCAACCTCAAATAGGGTGGAATAAGTGTGAGGGAGTGTGTTCTCAAATTTACAAGGCTCACAAAGTATGCTCCTATGCCAGTGGCTGACCCCTGTGCAAGAATGCACAAATTTATTTTGGGGATCTCTGAGTTGGTGTTGAAAGCATATCGTATGGCTATGCTTATTTAAGAGATAGACATTTCTAGGTTCATGACTTATGTTGAACATATTGAAGGGGAAAAGTTGAAAGAGAGGAGAATGAAGGATTCTAAGTCCGCCCATTATGATTGTGGGTTTACAAACTCTAGAAGTAGTAGTGGTATTGGTTGTTTCCAACAAGGACACGACTCAAATTTGAGGGTTCCAATGAAAGAGTGCCTCCTCCCAAGAACAGGTTGGAGGTAGGCCAACTTATCCTACGTGTGAAAAGTGTGGAAAGGACCACCTGGGTAGATGTTTGAGGGATGCTGGTGCTTGCTTTGGGTGTGGCAAGACAGGCCATAAAGTTGTTGATTGTCCTAACACTCCTAAGAAAGGTCAAGGCCAAATGGTGCAAGGTGATCAAGATTCACCAAAGGCTCAACAAGGTGGTTCTCCTCAGAACAATAGATTATATGCCTTGCATGCTAGGCAAGAAGTGGAGGAGACTCCCAATATGATGACTGGTATGTTAAAAGCCTTTGATTTTGATTTTGATACATATGCTTTGCTTGATCTGAGTGCAAAAATTTATCTTTTGTGACATCTATCTTAGCTATTAAGTTTGTTTTGAGTCCTAAAATTTTGTGGGAATCATTCTCAGTCTACACTCCCATGGGAAAGTTTATTGTTGCCCAACGAGTCTATCGGGGTGGTCCTATTTTGGTCTTGCATAAAGTTCTTCCATGTGAAGTTGTAGAACTTGAGATATTTTATTTTGATATTATTCTCGAGATAGATTGATTGTATGCTTCTTATGCCTCTATAGATTGTAGAACTCAAAGGGTCAAGTTTTAGTTTCCAAATAAGCCTATTCTTGAGTGGAGGGTAGTGACTCTGCATTTCAAGGTCGATTTGTCTCCTATCTCAAAGCCTGAAAAATAATCTCTAAGGTGTGTAGCTATCATATTGTTAGGACTCGGGATGTTGAGTCTAAGTCTCCAACTCTTGATTCGATTCCTATGATTAATGAGATTTCGGATGTCTTTCCCAAAGATTTGCCAGTATTTCTCCCGAAAAGGAAGTAGACTTTGGAATATATCTTCTTTCTGATACTCAACCTATTTCTATTCCTCCTTATCATATACCTAGCTAAATTAAAGAAGTTGAAGGATTAGTTGAAAGATTTATTTGAGAAGAGATTTATCAAGTTAAGGATATCACCATGGGGTTGCTCCTTTGTTATTTATTAGAAAGAAGGATGGATCACTTTAGATATGTATCGACTATCGATAATTAAATAGGATAAGTATAAATAATAAGTATCCATTGCCATTGATAAATGACCTGTTCGGTCAATTGCAAGGAGCTACTCATTTCTTAAAGATTGACCTCCGATCCAATTATCATCAGTTAAGGGTGTGATATTCTCAAGATGGCCTTCTGGACTAGATAAGGGAACTTTTTCATCGTCATGATGTTGTTTGGTTAACTATTGCTCCAACGGTGTTTATAGATCTCATGAATCGGATGTTCAAGTCATTCTTTGATACTTTTATGGTTGTCTTCATTGATGATATTATGATTTATTCCCAGAGTGAACAAGAGCATAAAGATCATTTAAGAGTGGTTCTTCTGACTTTAAGGGAGAAGCACTTATTTGCCAAGTTCAGTAAATGCGAGTTTTGGTTGGGTGAAGTAGCCTTTCTTGGTCATGTGGTATTCGGTGATGGTATTAAGGTTGATCCAAAGAAGACTGAGGCTCTGAAGAATTAGCCTAGACCATTGACTCCTTTAGATATTTGGAGTTTTCTTGGGTTAACTGGTTACTATCAGAGATCTATTGAGGGGGTTTTCATCCATTGCTTCACCACTGACCAAGTTTATTCAAAATAACGCGAAATTCATATGGAAAGATGAGTATGAGAAGAGTTTTTAAACTTTAATAGATCGACTTACATCGGCTCCTGTTTTGACTTTACCAGATGGCTTAGATATGTTTGTAGTATATTATGATGCTCCTGGAATTTGTTTGGGTGTTGTGCTTATGCAACATGGCGATAGCATATGTGTCATGACCCCAGCTTAAGGCCTAGACGTGACAAGACAAATGGGAAACCCAAAGGAACCTCAAACAAGCCTCTTAGCATATCATTCACATACCCTTGGTCGCGGAATCAAAATAAACATCAATAAGTAATATAATTAAAAAGGAAAACAGGACTAAGGGAAGTCATTCATAAACATAGAAATATAAGAAGAGTCAAGCTCAAAGGCATATACAAACTTAGTATCCAATAATACCTCTACTTTAGAATGGAGCGGGGGCCAAGACACTTCCCGGGATCACCCTTATGATAACAAGTGTTCAACATAAAAGAAGTCTCAACATAGCATGAGTAACATAGATATTGTCCTCGGAGTTGAGAACTTACCAAGCTTTCTTAGAAGTACTGAACTAGCCAGTGGAGGAGGATGATCAAAATGAGCTTCGATCCCCACATGATAATATCATGAAGGCATAGAGTATGCGTTAGTATGTTTGAATGCACTATGTGGGATGCAATATAACAAAGACATAAGTCAACATATTCAAAATGCATAATCATAATTAATGGATATATAATCTCAATATGACATGCATAATCAATGCTTGTAATAAACATGCTTGTAAAACATTCAAATTGCATAATATATCATACATATGTGGGAAGAGACCTCAACCGACATAGACCAAGCAACTACAGCTTGAAATCCAAGGCATGACACCCCATCGATACAGGTGACCGGGTATGACACCCCCAAGTGAAGTATGGTCTACTTGCCAAAGTAAACCAAACATGATAACATGAAATATTAGTATAGCAAGCGCATAATATATAATCCTATGGTGGCACATAGTTTAGAGACTAAAGACTTTATATAAGGACTCCTTGAGTCGAGCCCCTATCTTAAGCCTCAATCGGTGCTAAGTCTAATCACACGGAATACTTAAAAATAATCATACTTTAATAATAACATGAGTAACTTGTAAGAGACATAATAGCATGACATGAGTAGCTCTTTAACATGATTGACCTCTACTAGTAAGCCTAACTTGAGCATGAGAGTAATAATAATCATACATGATCCCTTGTCTTGAAATGAATGGCCCGCAAGAGGTTAAAATCTAGAAATAGGGCTCAACTTGATACTTGTAAAATCATAGATAATCTTCATGAATTCAATACATGCTTGAAAGCCCTTAATCATCATGAAATCAATTGACTTGTAAATCATGTATTAGATCATCAACAACTTGAGAATTCTTGTCATGTATTTTTATCAAACACATGGTGGACTCATGATACTTGTTCAAAATCATGCAATTCAAGAGTAAAACAAGATCAGTAAACTCAATGCAAATCAACCCACCAATATTGTAGTAAACCCTCCTTTAGGGTATCACGGAGCTAATAACAGTTCATAGTTTCATAGCTCAAATCATGCATAGTCGCAATAGACAAAATCAATTCATGGAATAAGCTTGAAATAGATATTCATGCATAATTAATCAATATTAAATAAAACCCCAATATTATTTATGCTCATAATTCATAAGAGATACCCATAAGTGATACAACTTGAAATCATACAATTTTCATAAAAGGAAAGGTTGGGCTCCATGGGAGAAAGGACTCATGGATGAAGACCCACATACCTTAAACTTTGGATTTCTTGGAATGAACTTGAAGGAGACTTGAAGCTTGAGATGGGTTCTTGAGTTCCAAAATTGAGCTCGAAATCCTTGAATTTGAATGAGAGATTTGATAAAGTCTTGAGAGGTTTTAGAGAGGGCTTTGTGAGTTATAGAGTTGAAAAATGGCTAAGTATGGAAGATTTTGCGTTTAAATGGGCATGAGGCTATTACCCCAATGCCCTTGGACGAAATGAGAAAACTAAGGAAAAACTTACACTGGTCAACGTCCCTGGCGCGGCGCAGACTAAACGCGTAGGCCAACTTACACTAGTCCACGCCCCAAGCACCTCGCGGGCTAGGCGCGGACAGCCACTGGAATTTAAAAATTAGCAAAAATTATTTTTCGCTACGGGTCTTCTAAAATTTGGGTTATACCCATTTCCCACTCAATTTTTCTCCCCGATTAAGAATATGAAGTCAGATTTTTGAAATCACGCACGAATTTTGAGATATATGAAAATTACGTTTATGGGGCATTCCGAAGCACATGAAGGGTGTTTCAATATCTCCCCCGTGGAACATTCGTCCCCAAATGTCAATCAAACATATGTAAGAGAAGTAATATGAAGATTTCAGCCCGACATGAATGTAACAAATGCACTTAAACATAATTTTCAAAAAGTCTCAACATGAATGTCAAAAATCACCATGAATTTATTACCATAGAAATGAATGCATGCAAAATGATATGAGGGCTGAAACTTAAGACTTGAAATCATAAATGGGACTTAATTCATTACCTTCAGCTTGAGTAGCGTGGAAGAGGTATAGATATCATTTTTTAGGCACTTTCAACTTGTTTATTCCTCCAAAAGACCTTGACGGATACTACATCTTTGTTCTATAACCTTTTCATTGGTCTATCCAATATCTCCACCGGGACCTCCTCATAGGTCAAGTTATCTTCCACAACACCACAACCTCTAAGGGCACTATAGCACTTGGGTCACCGACACATCTCCTCAACATAGATACATTAAAGACCGGATGAACCATATTCATCTCCATAGGCAACTCTAGTTCATATGCAACCTCACCAACCCTCCTCAAAATTCTATATGGTCCCACAAACCTTAGGCTCAATTTCTCTTTCTTGCCAAAATGGACCACAACCTTCATGGGTGAGACTTTCAAGTAAACCCAATCACCAACCTTAAACTCAAGATCTCTTCTTCTCACATCGGAGTAGGACTTTTGTTTACTTTGGGTTGTCTTCAACCTCTCCCTTATCAACCTCACCTTCTCCAAGGCCTCCATAACCAAATTGGGGCCTAAAAAAGCCATCTTCCCTACATCAAACCACCCAATCAGGGATCCACAACGCCTATCATATAAAGCTTCAAAGGGAGCCATACCGATGCTTGAGTGGTAGCTATTGTTATAAGCAAACTCAATAAGTGGAAGATGTTCATCCCAACTACCCTTAAAATCCAAAACACAAGCTCTAAGAATATCCTCAAGAGTTTGGATAGTCCTTTCGGCTTGGCCATCCATTTGAGGATGAAAATTCATGCTAAGCTTGACCTTGGTACCAAGAACCCTTTGGATGGACCTCCAAAAATGAGAAGTGAATTGAGCACCACAACCCGAAATGATAGATAAGGGCTCCCCATGCAATCTAACCAACTCATGAATGTACAACTTGGCATAATCTTCGGCACCATAAGTCATTTTGACCGGTAGAAAGTGAGCCGACTTTGTCATTCTATGCATAATAACCCAAATAGAATCAAGGTGTTTCCTAGTCTTTGGCAACCCAACCACAAAATCCATGTTGATCTCTTCCCACTTTCAAGTAGGAATTTCTATGTCTCGGGCTAGGCCATCCAGCCTTTGATGTTCGGCTTTCACTTGTTGGCAATTGTGACAACCGACTACAAACTTGGCAATATCTCTCTTCATACCACCCCACCAATACATCTCCCTCAAATCTCTATAAATCTTTGTGGAACCGGGGTTAATAGAATATGATGAATTATGGGCCTCCTTCAAAATCAACCCCCTCAAGTCATCAACATTAGGCACACACAACCTACCTTGGTACCTAAGAGCACCATCTCTCCCTTGGGATAAAACCTCCATTTTACATCCCTTATTAAAGCCTTCAACTTTAGCAAGGCGGGGTCAAGGACTTGTTTTAACTTGACTTCCTCAATCAAAGAAGATTTGGAACCATCAACCACTACTACATCATCATTCTCAACTTCCTTCAGCATAACCCCCAACCTAGCCAACCAGTGAACTTCTCTAGCCGCCTCCATGTTACCCACCTCAATATAGCTAGACTACCCATGGACACTCTACTTAGAGCATCGGCCACAACATTAACTTTGCCGGGATGATAATGCACACTCATGTCATAATCCTTAAGGAGTTATAACCACCTCCTTTGTCTCAAGTTAAGATATTTTTATGTGAACACATATTAGAGACTCTTGTGGTAAGTAAACATATCAACGTGAAACCCATACAAATAGTGACGCCACATTTTCAAAGCAAACACCATGGCCGCCAATTCAAGATCATGGGTGGGGTAATTTCGCTCATGCACCTTAAGTTTCCTAGAGGCATATGCTATCACCTTGCCATTTACATCAAAACTATCACGACCCAAGCCTAGGGCCTAGACGTGACACGGTAAATGGGAACCTGAGGGGAACCCAAACAAGCCTCTTAGCATATCATTCACACATCCTCGGTTACGGAAGCAAAATAAGCATCAACAAGATATAATAAAAAGGGAAGAGAGACTAAGGAAAGTCTTTGATATTCATAAAAGCATAAAGGAGTCAAGCTCATAACATAAAGGTATCATAGTATCCAACAACACCTCTAACTTAGAATGGAGCGGGGGCAAGACACTTCCCGGGCTTATCCTCATGATAACAAATTTTTAACATAAAGAAGTCTTAACATAGCAAGAGTAACTTAAACATTGTCCTCGGAGTTGAGGACTCACCAATGCTTTTCTCCGAAGTACTGAATTAGCCACGTGAGGATGATCAAAAGGAGCTCCGGTCCCTACATGGTAATATCATATAGACATAGAGTATGCGTTAGTGCATTTGAATGTACTAAGTATGCGGGGTGCAATGCAACAAAGACATAATCCAATAAATTCAAATGCATAATCATAAGCAATGGATATATAATCTCAATATGACATGCATGATCAATGCTTGTAATAAAACATGCTTGTAAATCATTCAACTTTTACAATATATCATATATATATGAGAAGAGACCTCAACCGGCATAGACCAAGCAGCTACAACTTGGAATCTGAGCCTAACACCCACTCGGTTCAGGTGATCGATTATGACACCCCCCGGCAAAGTGTGATTTACTTGCCAAGGAAAACCAAATATGATAACATGAACTAGATGGATCTACTAGTATAGCAAGGATATAATCATAATCCTATGGTGGCACATAGTGTAGAGACTAAAGACTTTATATAAGGACCCCTTGAGTCGAGCCCCCATCTTAAGCCTCAATTGGTGCTAAGTCAAATCCCATGAAATACTTGAAATAATCGTACTTTAATTATAACATGAATAGCTTGTAAGAACATGACTTGAGTAGCTCATAAACATGTTTGACCTCTACTAGTGAGCCTAACTTG
>JAPFFP010043294.1:0-13359 GCA_026153255.1 Solanum medicagineum | reverse complement strand
CTGGTGCACCCCAAGGGGACACACTAGGTTTTATAAAACCCTTCTCCAATAAGTCTTTTAACTGCTCTTTTAATTCATGCAATTCTGCCGGGGCCATTCTATATGGAAGGATGGAAATAGGTTGAATGCCTGGAAGTAAGTCAATACCAAAATCTATTTCTCGTTCTGGAGGTAAGCCTGGAAGTTCTTCAGGGAACACATCAAGAAATTCATTCACTACGGGAATTGATTGAAGAGTTGGTGATTCTGTCTCCACATCCCTCACTCTAACTAAATGACATATATACCCATTAGATATCATCTTTTTGGCCTTAAAAAAAGAGATAAACTTACTCTTTTGCACCCCAATATTGCCTTCCCATTCAAGAACTGCCTCATTTAGAAAGTGGAAGTACATTTTCTTAGTTCGGCAATCCACGGTGGCATGTCAAGAAGCTAACCAATCCATGCCTATTATAACATTGAATTCCACCATTTCTAGCTCAATAAGGTCATCCAATGTGTCACGATCACAAACAGTTACTACACACTCATAATAAATCCTTCTATCCATAATAGATTCATCGGTTGGTGTGGACACTTCAAATGGTTTGTTCAATAATTTGGGTATTCTCTTAAGCTTCCTAGCAACTAGTGGGGTAATGTATGATAGTGTAGAACCATGGTCAATTAATGTGTATACATTATGTGAAAAGATGGACAACATACCTGTGACCGCATCAGGTGAAGCTTCCAAATTTTGCCGACTCCCCAGAGAATAAGTGCGAGTCTAGACTCCGCTAGAGCTAGCTGCCCCTCTAACAACTCTACCACGACCCATAGGTGCTTCTTGTGCCCTACCTAGTGGAGGAACTGATGATGGTAATGCAACAACTGACCTAGTAGATTCTGCTATATCACCCATATGTCTCCTCGGGCAATCTCTCATTATATGCCCTGGCACACCACACCAATAACAAGCGTCTGTCCCAACACGACAAATACCTAAATGACTCTTTCCACACTATTTACAAGGCTACGTAGGAGTCATTTGCTGGCTTGCCGAATATCTCGTTGTCTTGGCTCCTTGCTCTTCACTTCTTGGACCAAACTGATTTCTCCTAGACCCCTGAAGTTGTGACGGAGTACTGGCTGCAGAGTAGGAGGACGATAGACTAGGCGGTCTATTAAAATAAAGAGGCCTAAGCTCACCTTGGGGTGGTGTAAACTGCCCTACAGACCTGGCGCTCTTGGACTACGCCCTTTCTAATTCTTGTATCCTTCTCCTTTGCCTTTGATCCTCCAATTTCTGTGCAAAAGCTTGCATTCTCTCTATAACTATGTCTTTGTTCAGGGAAGCAACGGTAAAATCTCTAACCAGATACGTATCCAATCTATCCACATATCGATGAACTTTATCTACCATAGTAGCAACTACATTAGCAGCATATCTGTCCAGGGAATTAAATTGAAGGCTATACTCCCTCACGCTCATATTCCCTTGGTGGAGATTCAAGAACTGATCTGCACGGGCCTCTCGGATCTCTAATGGCAAGTAATGGTCAAGAAATGCCTTTTGGAACTCCTTCCAAGTAGTTAGGGGTGCATCTATACCCTTAATTGCTTCCAAGCTTCATACCATAATATAGCCACACCCTTCAACCTATATGTCGCTAACTCGACAGCTTTCGCACCACTCACATGCATAACATCTAAAGTGCGCTGAATCTGATTAATAAAGTCTTGGGATCTTCATTAGGATATGACCCACTGAAGGATAGAGGGTCCAAATTAAGGAAATCATGTATCTTTGTGCTAGCTACTGTATTCGCAGCACCTGTACTTATAACCGGACCTTCCTGCCTTTGACCTTGGCCAACAACTATATAGGTCAATTGTTGGACTGCATTTCTCAAATCCTGCACAGTAGCATCAATAGGTGGCTCTGGGGGAATTTGACTACTTTCGGGTTCATCAGGAGTTGGACGGGTTGGAGATGTCTATGACAGAGACTCATCTTGGGATTTAAATACTTTTGTGTTGTGGCATGACCTAATAGGTCATCCTGGATCAATAATGATGAGACGAATCCTTAAAAATTCCATTGGGCATCCATTAAAGAACCTGAAAATTCTTACTAATAATGAATTTTCTTGTGATGCTTGTTATCAAGGAAAACTAATTATCAGACCATCGACCCTGAAGGTCGGCATCGAGTCTATGAGATTTTGGAGCATATACATGGGACATATGTGGACCTATTCATCCACTTAGTGGGGTGTTTAGATACTTTATGGTCCTAATAGATGCATCCTCAAGATGGTCTCATGTGTGTCTCTTATCATCTGGCAACTTGACATTTGTGAAGTTATTAGCACAAATAAGATTAAGGGTGCAATTCCCAGATTATCCTATTAAGTCTCTTCATTTAGATAATGCCGGAGAATTTACATTCCAAGCTTTCGATGATTATTGTTTATCAATTGGGATAAGAATTGAATATCTTGTTGCTCATGTTCATACTCAAAATGGTCTTACAGTGTCATTTATTAAGCACCTACAATTGATATCAAGAACATCACTTATGAAAACAAAGTTTCCCACTACTTATGGGGTCATACTATCTTACATGCAGCAACACTTATTCATCTCAGACCGACTAACTATAATAAATACTCTTTGCCATAATTAGTATTTGGTCATGAGCCCAATATCGCTCATCTGCGAATCTTTGGTTGTGCGGTATATGTGCCTGTAGCACCACCTCAACGTACTAAGATGGGCCCTCAACAAAGGTTGGGGATATATGTTGGGTCAGTTTCACCCTCCACAATTCACTACCTCGAACCGTTGACAAAAGATGTATTTAGTATTAGATTTGCAGATTGTCGCTTTGATAAAATAATTTTTTGTAATTAGGGGGAGAGAAAAAGGGGGAACCCAAAGGAGAAATTGCATGGAAAGTCTCTTCACTATCTCATTTTGATCCATGCACTCGTATATGTTAGCAGGAGGTCCAGAAGATCATCCACTTACAGAAAATAACAAATCTGAAGAAATTATGTGGAAAGTCTCATCACTATCTCATTTTGATTTATGCACTCGTATATGTGAACAGGAGGTCTAGAAGATCATCCACTTATAGAAAATAGCAAATCAAATGCCATATGCATTTATCGATTTGCAAAGGATAACTAAATCACATATCCCTACAGTGAATGTGCCTATCTGGATAGACGTCCTAAAAGGACCATCTGCTAGTGTAATAGCTTTTGAATCACAAACATGCCTGAAGCATGGTAGACCATTGATAAGTAAGTCTGACATGCTAAAAAGGGTTATCATCTCTCCTTCCCTTTTTCTCATATGACGAAGGAAGCGCGGGTCTGGGTCAAACTTGTGTCTCACTCTTTCTTTCCCGAAAAACATTTCACAAATGTCATAAGGGATCAGGTATGTCTCACCTACATACTAATGATAGGAATGGAGTTGAACTTCGGCACAATTTTCAGGACAGCTATGAGGACGGCCAAGATCCATAAGGGGCGCAGGTATGCCTTCGGGGGACTTATTACTAAATTGTGTTGTATAACAGGTGTGCCGGAAGAAGAACTCGACAACTACCCTATCTTTCAAGCCCCCCTATATTGCCACTAACAATAAGGGGTCTGACATGTCTATGCGCTTGGTGTTCACCACAACTAAGAGAGCCACCACGGCGAGTTGATTATGGCCCACATGAAATATCCCAAAAAGTGCCCAAAAATATGCCTCGGAAATGCCCAAATTCATAATTTTCATATATCTTAAAATTCATGTGTGATATCAAAAATCTGACTTCATATTTGTGATCCGAGGAAAAATTGAGTGGGAAATGGGTATAACCCCGATTTTAGAGCAAACGTATCAAAATTTGATTTACCAAAGTTGACAAAAAATTAGAATCGATATGCGCCACTGGCACACGTGCCAGGGCACGGACCTGTACATTTTTGTTTCCAATTTTTCTAGTTCGGTCCAAGGCCTTATGTTCTTGGCCCTAAGCCTTTCAATGCGTAAAAACATCTATACTTAGTCATTTTTTCAATGCCAAATCATTCATGATATTCCCCAAAAACCTCTCTAATACTTAGCCAAATATTTCACCCAAATTCAAGTATTTCAAAACTCATTTTTGGATTCAAAAAAATTACTCAAGCTTCAAGTTCTCATTTAAATCTTCATCAAAGGAATCTCCAAATTTGAGGTATATGGGTTTCAACCATTGGGTCCTTTCACCCATAGTGCCCAACCTTCCTTTTTATATAAATTGCATTTTTTCAAGTTGATTTATCTATGGATACTTCTTACTGATGAATTTTAATTGTAAACTATGTTGGGGTTTCATTAAATGTGGACTATTTAAGCATGTTTTGAGCTAAGAACCTATGTTCTATGATGGGATCTGATGAGGGGTTCCAATGTATCTTACATGAGGGTATTACCAAGAGTTGGTGGGTTGATTTACATTAAGTTTTATTTCATGATTTCACTCTTAAATTGCATGATTTTGAACTAGAATTACATACCCACCAAGTGTTTGATAAAATGTCTGGTTAAAGGTTCTTGAGTTATTGATGATCTATTGCATTACCTATGAGTCAAGTGAATTTATGATGATGAAAGGAATGTATTTATGTATTGAATTCATGAAAAGTATCTATAGTGTTTCAAGTTGATCACACCTTGTTGAGGGGGTGCTATGTCTCAACCACTTTGATGGGGGGTGCTATGCCCATCCATCATGTTGAGGGGTATATACCTTGACCACTTTGATGGGGGCAGGGGGGTGTTATGCCCATATACCATGTTGATGGGTATATACCTTGGCTGCTTTGATGGGAGGTAACGTGCCCATCTACCATGTTGAGGGGTATATACCTTGACCAGTATGATGAGGGGTGACATGCCTATCTACTAATTAAGGGGTATATACCTCAATCACCTTCCAAGGGGGTGACATGCCTTGGATTCCAAGTACTAGTTTGCTCGGTCTATGTTGATGGTCTCTTCTTACATATGTAATATGTTCTATAGAAGCATGTTTTACTTCAAGCATTGATCATGCATGTCTTATTGTTATAATACTATCCATTGCCTATGTCTATGCATTTTGATTATGTTGTCTATCTCTTGTTGCACTGCATCCTACATACTTAGTATATTCAAACGTGCTAACGCATACTTTATGCCTACATAATGGTACCATGTAGGAACTGGAGCACCGTAAGATCAACCTCCCCGTGGCTAGTTGTGACATCTTTGAAGATAAGCTATTGGTGAGTCCTCAAAGTTCGTTAGCTATGCTACTCTTGCCTTTGTCATTTCTTAATGTTGAACTCCTTATACTACGAGGGTAAGCCTGAAAAGTATCTTGCCCCCCGCTCAAGTCTATATATAGAGGTGTTGTTGGATAAGTAATGTAATTATGCTTTGAGATTTGACACTTTGTGATTTATGCTATAAAAGACTCCCCTTAGTCCCTTTATTGTTATTTATTCTCTCTTGTTGTTGTTTAATTGCTTATGCGGCCAAGGATGTGTAAATAATATGTTAAAAGGCTTGTTTGGGGTCCCTTCGGGTTCCTATTCTTCGTGTCATGTCTAGGCCCTAGGCTTGGGTCATGACAAATTTGGTATTAGAGCACTAGGTTTTTAATAGGCCTCAGCATCCAACTCACCGTGTTGGTTAGAGTCTTATTCATTATTGTGAGGTGTACCATGACTATGAGTAAGAGGTTATGAGACGTTTTAGGAAATATTTCCCTTCTTCTTGATCTATGTCGTGCTATAGGAGTTAAGGTCAGGCTTTCCCCTAATGAATGTTCTTCGGTGTGCTAGATCATGCCTATTCCAAGAGGAAAAAGAGCCCGCACTCCTGAGGAGCAACAGGCCCCTCCCGTTCCTCAAGCTTCTCAAGATGGGGGAGTGGCCCATGAAGAGTTTCAGGATACTATTATCATGTTATCTCAATCTATGGCTAATCAAATCAACCAAGGGGCCGAAGCCCCTCATGCTACTACTACGGCTTCTAGGGTGAGGGATATCACAAGGATGAATCTACCGGAGTTCCGCGGGTCTAAGGTGGATGAGGACCCTCAAGAATTTATTGATGAGGTGTACAAAGTTTTGTCTATTATGGGTGTTAGATCGGAGGAGAAAGTGGAGTTGGCAGCTTACCAGCTCAAAATGGTGGCCCAAATATGGTTTACTTAATGAAAGGAGGAGAAGGGGAACAAAAATATGATCCTTTGGGAGAAGTTTAAGGTGGCATTTCTCAACCGATTCTACGCTATTGATCTAAGGGAGGACAAAAAAATGGAATTCATGAATCTAAAGCAAGGGTCTATGAGTGTGAGGGAGTATGCCCTCAAGTTCAACCAACTCTCTAAATATGCTCCACAATTGGTGGTCGAGCCAAGGTCTAGGATGAAAAAGTTTGTGATAGGTGTGTCCGACTTGGTAAATGAAGAATGTCATGTCACCATGTTGATAGGTGATATGGACTTGTCCCGCCTTATGACTTATGCCAAACAATTGGAGGGGAAAAGTTGAGAAAGAGGAGAATGGGTGAGGCCAAGAGGGCCCATTTTGAAGGTAGGTTCCAAAGTCCCAAGTGTGGCTGATTTCATC
The DNA here is from genome assembly GCA_026153255.1 of Solanum medicagineum. Classification (NCBI taxonomy): domain Eukaryota; kingdom Viridiplantae; phylum Streptophyta; class Magnoliopsida; order Solanales; family Solanaceae; genus Solanum; species Solanum medicagineum. The sequence goes on along the minus strand of JAPFFP010043294.1, from coordinate 6,709 downwards.
AAGGACAAAGTTCTTCCAATGCTCCTAATAGACGATTTGCTAATGACAACCCAAGGGTCCAATGTGGTGGTGGGGTGGTGTCTAATGCTATGTGCCCAAAATGTGGTAGAGGCCATAATAGCCCATGTTTGAAGGATACTAATGTTTGCTATGGGTGTGGTAAAGTGGGACACAATGTGATGGATTGCCCTCATAATCAACACAAGGATAGAGATGGCCGTCCACAAGGCCAAGGTGTAAATGCGCGTTCTAGAGGAAGAGACGGTCAGCAAGGTGGTGCCCCAAGGCACAATCGGTTATTTGCTCTTCAAAGGAGGCAAAGGGTAAATGGGGTGCCCAATGTCATCACCGGTATGTTAAAAGTCTTTGATTTTGATGTGTATGCATTGATAGACTCCAGTGTCACTTTTTCTTTTGTCACTCCTTTTTTTGCCAAAATATTTCATGTTAAACCCGAATTGTTGTGTGAGCCATATAAGGTGTCTACTCCTGTTGGTGCATCCATTATTGATAGAAGGATCTATAGAAATTGTCCCATATTCATTTTGCATAAAATATTGCCTTGTGATTTTGTTAAGTTGGATATGGTGGATTTTGGTGTCATTCTTGGGATTGATTGGTTGCATGCATATTATGCCTCTATTGGTTATAGGACCCATAAAGTCAAATTCCAATTTCCTAATTAACCTGTCCTTGAGTGGGAGAGTCATGATGTGGTGGTCAAGGCTAGATTCATTTCTTGCATTAAAGCTCAAAAGTTGATTTCTAAAGGGTGTCTCAATCATCATATGAGGGTAAGAGATGTTAAGTCCAAAGTCCTTCGTATAGAGTCAGTCCAGGTGATTAATGAGTTCCTAGATGCCTTTCCTAGTGACCTTCCCAGTGTTCCCCCCAAAAGGAAAATAGATTTTGGTATAGACTCCTTCCTGATACTCAACTCATTTCTATTCCCCCTTACTGTATGGCCCCGACGGAGTTAAAGGAGTTGAAAGAGTAATTGAGGGATTTGTTAGAGAAGGGTTTTATTAGGCCTATCCAATCACCTTAGGGTGCACCGATATTGTTTGTGAAGAAGAAGGATGGTTCTCTGAGGCTATGTATTGATTACCGACAACTTAATAGGGTTACCATAAAGAATAAGTATCCTCTACCAAGGATTGATGATCCCTTTGACCAACTTCAAGGAGCTAGTCACTTCTGTAAGATTGATCTTCGGTCCGGATATCACCAAGTGAAGGTGAGGTAGTGTGAAATTCCCAAGACGGCCTTTCGAACTAGGTATGGGCACTATGAGTTTGTGGTTATGTCCTCCGATTTGACTAATGCACCGGCTATCTTCATGGATCTTATGAATATGGTCTTTAAACCCTACCTTGATTTGTTTGTGGTGGTTTCTATTGATGATATCTTAATCTATTCACATAGCGAGGAGGACCATATGGATCACTTGAGGGTAGTGTTGCAGATCTTGAGGGAGGAGAAGTTGTATGCCAAATACGAAAAATGTGAGTTTTGGTTGAAAGAGGTTGTCTTTGTAGGTCATGTGGTGTCGGGTGGTGGTATTAAGGTGGATCCTAAAAAGATAGAGGTAATTAGAAATTGGCCTAGACTTTTAACTCCATCAGACATTAGAAGTTTCTTGGGTTTGGCGGGTTACTACCGGAAGTTTGTTAGTGGTTTCTCTTCTATTGCCTCTCCCATGACTACATTGACCCAAAAGAAGGAAAACTTTGTGTGGACCGATGAGTGTGAAAAGCGTTTCCAAGCTTTGAAGGATAAGCTTGTCTCCGCCCCTATCGTGTCTCTACAGGAAGGGTTGGAAGGGTTTGTTGTGTATTATGATGTCTCAAGAATTGGTTTGGGCTATGTTTTGATGCAAAATAGTAAGGTGATAGCTTATGCCTTTAGACAACTTATGGTGCATGAGAAGAATTATCCTACCCACGACCTTGAAGTGGCCGCCGTGGTATTTGCTTTGAACATTTGATATCATTATTTATATGGGTTCCATGTTGATGTGTTCACCCATCATAAAAGAGTCTCTAATATGTGTTCACCCAAAAAGATATCAACTTGAGGCAAAGAAGGTGGTTAGAGCTTCTTAAGGACTATGGTATGAGTGTGCATTGTCACCCGGTAAGGCTAATGTTGTGGCCAATGCTTTGAGTAGGGTGTCTATAGGTAGCCTAGCTCATGTTGATGATGGTGGCAAAGAGGTGGCTAGAGAGGTCCATCGATTGGCTAGATTGGAGTAGGTTGGAGGAGGTTGACAATGGTGGGGTAGTGGTTGTTGATGGTTCTAAATCTTCATTGATTGAGGAGGTGAAGGCAAAGAAAGATCTTGTCCCTGCCTTGTTAGAGTTAAAGGCCTTGGTGAGAGATGGCAAAGTGGAGGTTATCTCCTAAGGGGGAGATGGTGCCCTTAGTTACTAAGGTATGTTGTGTGTGCCTGGTGTGGATGACTTGAGAAAGAAGATTCTAGATGAAGCTCATATTGTTCCTATTCTATCCACCCAGTTCTACAAAGTTGTATAGAGATTTGAGGGAAGTGCTTTGGTGGGTGGTATAAAGAGAGACATTGCTAAATTTGTACCCGATTGTCATAATTTCCAACAAGTGAAAGCCGAGAATCAAAGGCCAGGTAGCCTAGCCCAAGATATAGAGATTCCTACTTGGAAGAGGGAGGAAATCAACATGGATTTTGTGGTTGGGTTGCCTAAGATTAGAAAGCATTTTGATTCTATTTGGGTTGTAGTTGATAGAATGACAAAGTCAGCTCATTTCCTACCTATTAAAACTAAATATGGTGCAGAAGATTATGCTAGATTGTACATTCGTGAGTTGGTTAGATTGCATAGGGTGCCTTTGTCTATCATATTGGATCGGGGTGCTCAATTCACTTCTCACTTTTGGAGGTCCTTCCAAAGAGGTCTTGGTACCAAGGTAAAGCTTAGTACGACTTTTCATCCTCATACAGATGGCCAAGCTGAAAGAACTATCCAAACTCTTGAGGATATGCTTAGAGCTTATGTTTTATAGTTTAAGGGTAGTTGGGATAATCACCTTCCACCCATTGAGTTTGCTCACAATAATAGTTATCATTCAAGCATTGCTATGGCTACTTTTGAGGCTCTCTGTGGTAGATGTTGTAGATCTATGGTTGGATGGTTCAAGGTGGAAGAGATGGCTTTGTTAGGCACGGATATTGTTATAGAGGCCATGGAGAACGTGAGGATGATAAGGGAAAGGTTGAAATCAGTCCAAAGTAGACAAAAGTCGTATGTGGATGTGAGAAGATGGGACTTTGAATTTAAGATTGGTGATTGGGTCTATTTAAAGGTCTCACCCATGAAGGGGGTGTTCGTTTTAGTAAAAAAGGTAACTTAAGTCCAAGATTTATGGGTCCTTATAGAGTGTTAAGGAGGATTAGTAAGGTAGCCTAGAAGTTGGAGTTGCCCAATGACATGAATATGGTTCATCCGATCTTCCATGTGTCTATGTTGAGGAAGTGTGTGTGTGACCCAAGTGTTATTATGCCTCTTGATATTGTGGGTGTTGCTGAAGACAATTTGGCTTATAAAGAGGCCCCGGTAGAAATTTTGGATAGACAATTGAAGAGGTTGAGGAACAAGGATGTTGCTTTCGTCAAGGTCCTTTGGAGAAACCAACAAGTTGAGACCACTACATGGGAAGCCAAGTGGACATGCAAAAAGGATATCCCTATCTCTTCTACTCTACAAAAGCCTAAGGTACTAATTTAAGTCCCTTATGTGATTCCAAATCTTAAGTTTCAGCCCTCATTTGCATGCATTCATGTTTATGTTAACAAGTTCATGGTGATTTTGACACTTATGTTGGGATTTTTGAAATGGTGTTTTATTGCATTTGTTGCATTCTTTTGTTGGGCTAAAATTATCTTAATTACTTCTCTCATGTACATTTGACATTCGTGGACGAATGTTCCCAAGGAGGAAATATTGAAACACCACAAAAAGTGCTCGAAAATGTACCTCGAAAATGCCCAAATTCGTAATTTCCATATATCTCAAAATCCATATGTGATATCAAAAATTCAACTTCATATTCGTGATCAGGGGGCACAATTGAGTGGGAAATGGGTATAACCTCGATTTTAGAGTTACTGTATCAAAATTTGATTTTCCAAAGTTGACGAAAAACCAAATTGATATACGCCCCTGGCGCGACGCGGTCAGGGTACGGACTTGTACATTTTGTTGCTAGTTTTTCTAGTTTGGTCCAAGGCCTTGGGGTCTTTGGAATAAGCCTTTATATGCGTAAAGACACCTATACTTAGTCATTTTTTCAAACTCTATATCATTCATGACATTCCCCAAAACCCTCTCTAACACTTAGCCAAATACTTCACCGAAATTCAAGAGTTTCAAACTCATTTTTGGATTCAAGAAGTTTATTCAAGCTTCAAGTTCTCATTCAAATCTTTATCAAGGAAATCTCCAAATTTGAGTTATGTGAGTTTCAACCATTTATCCTTTCACCCATGGTGCCCAACCTTCCTTTTTATGTAAATTGCATGTTTTCAAGTTGATTTATCTATGGGTACTTCTTACTATGAATTGATTATATACAATGTTGGGGTTTCATGAAATGTGGACTGTTTAAGCATGTTTTAAGCTAAGAACCTATGTTTTATGATGGCATTTGATGAGATGTTTCAATGTATCATGCATGAGGGTGTTACCAAGTGTTGGTGGGTTGATTTACATTAAGTTTTAGTACATGATTTCACTCTTAAATTGCATGATTTTGAACTAGCATTAAACATCCACCAAGTGTTAGATAAAATGTCGGGTTATGGTTTCTTGAGTTATTGATGATCTATTGTGTGGCCTATGAGTCAAATGACTTTAAGATGATGAAAGGAATGTATGTATGTATTGAATTCATAAAAAGCATCTATAGTGTTGTAAGTTGACCATACCTCATTAAGAAAGTGATATGCCTCAACCACTTTGATGGAGGTGTTATGCCTATCTACCATGTTGAGGGGTATATACCTTGACCACTTTGATGGCCAGTGCTATGCCCATCTACCATGTTGAGGGGTATATACCTTGGCCACTTTGATGGGGGGTGACATGCCAATCTTCCATGTTAAGGGTTATATACCTTGACCACTATGATAGGGGGTGATATGCCATCTACCAATTGAGAGGTATATACCTCAATCACCTTCCAAGGGGTTGACATGCCTTGAATTCCAAGTACTAGCTTGTTTGGTGTATGATGATGCTCTCTTCCTATACATGTAACATGTTCTATACAAGCATGTTTTACTTCAAGCATTGATCATGCATGTCATATTGTTATTATACTATCCATTGCCTATGTCTATGCATTTTGATTATGTTGCCTATCTCTTGTTGCATTACATCCTACATACTTAGTACATTCAAATTTACTAATGCATACTCTATGCCTACATGATGTTACCATGTAGGAACCGGAGCTCCTCATGATCACCCTCCCCGTGGCTAGTTGTGACATTTTTGAAGATAAGCTATTGGTGAGTCCTCAAAGTTCGGGGAAATTAGCTTTTCTACTCTTGCTTTTTCATTTCTTAATGTTGAACTCTTTACACTATAAGGGTGAACCTGGAAAGTGCCTTTGTCCCCACTCAAGTCTATATTTAGAGGTGTTGTTGGAAAAGTGATGTAATTATGCTTTGAGATTTCACTCTTAAAGATTTAAGCTATAAAAGACTCTGATTAATCCCTTTATCCTTATTTATTCTCTCTTGTTGATGTTTATTTGCTTCCACCACCAAGGATGTGTAAATGATATACTAAGAGACTTGTTTGGGGTCCTTTCGGGTTCCCATTGGTCGTGTCATGTCTAGGCCCTAGGCTTGGGTCGTGACACCATATGTACATGCTTGAGATGTTGAGGCACTGGAATGGTAGCCGCCCCTCTACACCAGAAGAGCTCCGGGATGTCGAGGTTCGCTAACCCCTCAATGCCCATGTTAAAGCAGTGTTGGGCATTGGACCGAGTTTTATAGAGCCCATGGAGGATGATGTTCCAATAGATCTGGGTGAGGCACATGATGAGTCTGACTCAGAGGATGAGGGGATAGTTGACGAGCCACTAGTCTATGTTGGGGGTGAACCCATTCTGCTAAGGCCCGATGAGTAAGCACCGTGATTCCCACTTCACAGATTTTGTATGGTTAGCGCTGAGGGCAGTGCTAAGTTTAAGTGTGGGGTAGGGACTGATTTGTTGATATGCTTCAATTCATAATTCTTTGCATGTATTAAGACTTTTTTCTTTACTTAGTTGTGTTTATCTTATGTTTATGTTAGTCATCTCCTATTATGGTCAGGTTGGACATTTTTTCTTTTATTTTGGGTCTGTAACTTTTTAACTATTTTGTGCATAGAAGCTTGAATATTAATACTCTATTGATGAAATGATTTAGTAGTAGTTACTTGTATGTTGTAAACAGTAGTAGTAGTCATAGTCGAGTGATGGGGGCCCTATGATGGATGGATGATGATCGTCCTAAAGGCATTCGTCGAATCATCCTCATTTAGAAGCATGATGGTTGTACAAACGAGCATCGGGCGTGAGCATATGAACCTAGTTTAGTAAGAAGATGCTTGATCCTTGTAAGTCACAATTGTATATGTGCTTAATATTGAATTCATGTGAATACCATAATAGTAACTCT
>JAPFFP010043293.1:2500-13359 GCA_026153255.1 Solanum medicagineum | reverse complement strand
GGGGACTTCTTTTCTGTAAGGGTATTGGCTATGCATCGTTAGCATATGACTTGTTCAGTGATTGTGAATTGTTGATACTCCTTATCTTGTCATAGTTGGATTGTCAAATGCATCAATGTGCCTTGGTTTTCTTGGTAGCTATACAATCAAGTTTTGAAAATGCTAGCTTGGGTACCTGAGTTGAAATTGGATGAAGTATATGCCGTTAGGATGATTACCATGTATTGCTTGTTGTCTATTTAGATTGAGTCATCGCTAAAGGACAAACAACAATTCTAAGTTGAGGGTGTTAGTATGCTGTCAAAATACAACACATTTGGTGCCTAAAACAAGGAATTTTGTGTGTTCTCCATGGAATTTTTTTATGGTTTTTATGTGTTTTGTGTTTATTTTGGCAGAAAATACAGTTTGCCTTAATTTTGTAGGAAAAGTAGCAGATTTTGTTGAATTTAAGGACCTACGAGGCCCTTTACGAGTCATAGGCCAAGCTATGAGTCATAGGGGATGATTGTAGTAATTAACAATGTTGATTTAATTTAGACCAATTAATGCAAGATTGGACTATGACAAGACATTACGAGTCGTAAACCAGACAACGACTCGTAGCATGGATCGTAGCAGTCAAGTCCAAAATGTCAAGTGCTGACTACAAAAGCCCGACTACGACTCGTAAATCACCCTACGAGTCGTACCTACGAGTCGTAACTGCTGTCAACCAAATTTTCTTATTTATTTTAAGGTTCTTTTTGTAAATAGTATAAGTTAGGGTTTTTAGAGGATAATCAGATTGTAGAGGCAATAGAATATTTTCTAAAGAGAATCTTTTAGGGTTTTAGAGTAGACAAGTAGGGTTTCACTTTTGAAGACCCAATTTGGGGATTGGAATCCTTGTTATTCAACTCCATTATTCAAGCTTGTGAATCCAAAATTAAGGTGGTTTATTATTCTTCGTTTTCCTTGGGTAATTTCTCAACCGTGTCTATTTTATTCATTGTTTGAGTTCTTGCAAAAGTTGTGAGTAGCCAAACCCCCAGATCTTGGGGTTATGGGAACCCTAATTAGCTAGCTTGAGATAACCCGGATTAATTACATTTCTTTAATTGGATGTTTGCATATCTTATCCATTCTTCTTTGGACTGCTTGTTGTTTGGTTGTGGCCAATACCAAACCCCGCCTAGTGTCATGAGCCTGACCAAGGTAGTGATGAATAGGAAAAGGAAATGAGTGACAAGATTCTAAAGATGTGTTCTCGTTTAATCAATCAAACCCAACCAAGGAGAGGTTGATTGGGGCAATGGGTAACGTTAGTTGGCACACTATGGTTTCCGGCCAAGCGCCATGGTGAAATTCTACCTTCACCTTTACCAAAGGGCTGGAAGAACCTAAGTTACCATCCTGCATGTAATGTCCCTATTGAGGTTGTGTTATCTAAGGTATTTGAGTTAGTTAATCATGGGGAACACAATTCCCAAGTTGATCCTGAAATTGATTGTCTTTTCGTGATCGTTAGTATAGTTTCTGTAGTTATTTCACTCTAATTTGCAAACACCCCTTCAGAGAATATAGTTGATTGATACTTGAAATGATTGTTGGTGAGTCAATTTGTTCAAACCCTGTATTTTCTGTAGATTCGATCCTAGCCTTTGGTTAGGTTTATACTCTATAGCAACCGTTTTACTGTTGGAGTGTGAACATAAGTTACACGGCCGTAATAAGTATTCATGGTTGTGGGTCCAAAAAGTCAGTTTTTAGGAATTTCAGATGTGTTATCAAATGAGTGGGACCTACTCCTATAAGCGAGGTTTCATAGGTCAAATCCGACAGTTTTAATGAGGGGTAGTTTTGTTATTTCCATCCTTTCTTTTTCTAAATTATGTCATTTTGGGGATGGAAAAGGAACCCTATATTAGCCTTTAAGCCCTAACTCCCTCATTCAATCTCTCATTTTTTATTCTCAAAATTTCTAAGGCCAAAAGGCTCTCAAGAACAAGTTAGGCCAAAGTCCAGGGTTCCAAGATTTCTTCTTAAAATCTTCAAGTTTGTTTCTCTCAAGTTTCCCCAAGGTATGTGAGTTTGGGTATCCTTCTACCCATAAGCTCCCTATTAAGTATTTTACCTTTTCTTTAAGTTCCTTGAGTTAATATGCATGTTTATGATGATTTCATGATATTTATATTGTAAAATGCTACCTTCGATATCCTACAACTATTTCACTAAGTATACATGCATGTTTTGAACTATTGTTGATCACCCCATGATGGGTTTCAATGTTGATAAAGGTTGGGCGTTTTCGATGTTCCTTAAAAAGAGAAATTTCCTTAATACTTATGTAATTTATGATTGCTCCATTATAAAAGCTAAGCTCACCTAGTTTCCAAGTAAAGCTTTATAATATATGATGATGATTAGGACATTAAAGTTAAGTTTTAACTAATGATTTGTCAATGATATAAGCATGTTGACAATTGTGCTAAAATATGTTTTAAAAGGTCTCTAAGATGAAAAGACAATCGTTACTTGGCGGTTCTTAATATTTGAGCAACTCCTATGATTTCTACTTATGTTTCTAAGTTGTATTTCAAAGAATTTTGTGGGATGACTTAGCACCAAGTGGACTTGAGGTTGAGTTTCATCCTATTATTTCAGTCATGACCCATTAAATTTAAATCTCAATGTCCCTAACTATGTGCCACCATAGGAGACCTTGTAGGCTACGCTAGTGGATCTATGTAGGCTAGTTATGTCATTATGAAGCATGCAAAGTTGACGAAGTCCTGGCCGATAAGTGCTCTCTCTAATGTAGGGGGTTATGTTAGATTCCATGTAGTAGCTCACATGGTCTTAAATGTCAGTTGAGGTCTACTCCCACAAGTATATGAACTATGTTATGTTATCATTACATGTTATTTCTTATGCATAGACTCTCATTCATATTGAGCCATATTCCTTGTGCATGCTTAAACTCTCTTTATGAATTTCTTATCTCTTACATATTTATATATTATGTTTATGAATGATAAAATTACAATTTCATGCATGCATTGCATCTCACAACTTAGCACATTTCAATTTACAAATGCATATTTTGCATGTATAATTTAACCATGTAGGGACAGACATTCCTCCACCAGCTCGTGGCTGGTACTTAGCGTTCAAGACTATCTTTATCATTTGTGGTGAGCCCTTAGTTTGGGACTCCTCCACTTTTCATTCTATCATGTATCTTAGCTTTATTTTGAGACAATGTATTTTTAGCCCTTTTGAGTTAACACTTTCTATGTTGCACTATTATGGTTTTCTTTCTCTTTGCTGGAGACCAACCATTAGCGATCCCGTCTGTTGATGATGCAGTCAGTATGCTTATAGACAAATGAGTGCTAGTTATTTCCACTGCTTTTAGTTTTGCTTCATTGCTAAAATAGCCCAGAGTCTCTTTCCCTTAGTTTTTCACAAATTATGTTTATGAAATGCCTATGAATGCTTAAGATGCTTGAGATGGCGTGAGTGAGGTGCCTTGGGGTATATTATTCATTGTGTGATGACTAGGCCCCTAGGTTGGGTCATTATAAACTTGGTATCAGAGCATGAGGTTTTAAAATGCTCCTCGGATGTCCATGCATACCTCATAGCATAGGGTCTCATTTAAGGTTGTGACGCGCACCACTATCTTGTGTAAGAGGCTATGAGATGGTTTAGGAAAGTTTTCACTTCTTATTCATGTTGTGTCTTAGAGATGAGTAAGATTTTTTGCTAACTAACGATTTACTTTTGCTTGTTTCTAGATGGTGCGGCCATGAAGAGCTCCTTATCAACAAGGAACTCTAGAACAAGAAGTCTCTCTACTCTAACAGGATGATAGAGTGTCTCATGTAGAGTTTCGAGCCACTTTCACCATATTAGTCCAAGCCTTTGGACAATCGGGAGATAGTCGTACCTCCCCAAGTATCTACCTTTGCTGCCAGAGTACGTGACTTCATACAAATGAACCTGCTGGAATTCTATGGATCAAAAGGTGGATGAAGACCCTATTGACTTCATTGAGGAAGCTTATCAGGTATCGTGGTGATGGGCATTCCATCAGAAGAGAAAGCCAAGTTGTTGGCCTGCTAATTCAAAGGAGTCGCCAAGATTTGGTATGAGCAATGGACCAATAGGAGGGGCCAAGGAGCGAGTCCTATTGGTTGGGAGGAATTCAAATGTTCTTTCGTAGATCGATTCTTCCCAATTGAGCTCAGGGCGAGGAAGGTCCAAGAGCTTATCAACTTGAAGCAAGGGACTATGAGTGTGAGGAGTATGCCCTCAAATTCACAAAATTGTCAAAGTATGCTCCCTTTATAGTCGCTGATCAGAGGGCTCAAATGAGCAAGTTTATTTCCGATGTATCCGAATTGGTCTCAAGGGATGAAAGATAGCCATATTGGTCAAAAAGGAAATGGAAATTTCCCGCTTGATGACGTACATGGAGTAAATTGAATAGGAGAAGCTTCGTGAAAGGGCAAGGAAGTCCAAGAGGGCTTGAGTTGAAGGTGAGAGTTACTGTCACCAAAGGAATGGTGGTCACAAATTTCAAGGTGGCCAAAATCAAAGTGGGTAAGGATCCACCAACAATCCTCCTCGGCGAAAGGACAAAAGGCTGGCCCTAAGCCCTAAAGTCCAAATTGCCCTAAGTGCGGGAGGCCCTATAAAAGAGAATGTCTAGTGGAGTCCAATGCTTGATTCACTTGTGGGAAGCTCGACCAGCATGCTAAGGACTGTAGGAGTGGAGGCACAAGGTCCCAAGACCAAAGGGGTCAAGTCCAAGGCGCCCAAAGGATCAATCGATTCTATGCTCTTCATGGTCACTAAAAGGTTGAAAAAGCTGCGGATAGGGTCACCGGTATGTTAAGAGATTTTTATTATGATGCATATGCACTTTTAGATCCAGGAGCAAATGTATCTTTCGTAACCCCATTCCTTGCTTGTAAGTTTCATGCATGTCCTGAAGTCCTGCATGAGCCCAATGAGGTGAATAACCCCGTAGGTGAGTCCATCATAGCCCGAAGAGTCTATAGAAATTGTCCCATTTCTATCTTGCATAAAGTGATTCCATGTGACTTAGTTGAGCTTTCTATGGTAGACTTCAATGCAATTCTTGGGATGGATGAGTTACATGCTTCTTATGCTTCCATTGATTGTAGAACCCATAAGGTCAAATCCCAATTCCCTAATGAGCCAATTCTTGAATAGGAGGGTAGTAACTCTTCATGTAGGGGATGGTTCATTTCTTTCATAAAGGCCCGAAAAATGATTTCCAAGGGGTGCATATACCATTTAGTGAGAGTCAAAGATGTCTCTTCAAAGTTCCTTCTCTGGAGTCAGTTCACGTTGTAAGTGAGTTCCGTGATGTCCTTCCAGATGCGTTACTGGGTATCCCTCCCGAAAGGGAGATAAACTTTGGTAAGATCTCTTACTCGATACGAAACCTATCTCAATCCCTCCTTATAGAATGGTTCCCGCAGAGTTGAAGGAGTTAAAAGAGCAATTGAGGGATTTGTTGGGAAAGGGTTTTATTAGACCTAACTGTCTCCATGGGGTGCTCTGATTTTATTTGTAAGGAAGAAGGATAGGCTTCTCTGCACGTGCATTGACTACCAACAACTCAATAAATTCACCATCAAGAAGAAGTATCCCCTTCCGAGAATAGATTATTTATTTGATCAATTACAAGGGGCTAATCATTTCTTCAAAGTTGACTTGTTATCCGGTTATCACCAATTGAAGATGAGAGAGAGTAACATCCCTAAGAGGGATTCCAAACTAGGTATGATCACTTAGAGTTTTTGGTAATGTCATTAGGCCTCAATAATGCACCGACATATTTATGGACCTCATGAATAGGGTGTTCAAGCCTTACCTCAACATGTTTATTGTGGTGTTTATTGATGACATCCTTATCTACTCCCTAGGTGAGCAAGAGCATATAAGAAACTTGAGGGTAGTATTGCAAACCCTAAGAGAGTAGAAGCTATATGCAAAGTTTGACAAATGCAAGCTTTGGCTAGATGAGGTTGTCTTCGTTGGGCATGTGGTATCTTGTAAAGGCATCAAGGCTGATCCTAAGAAGATTGAAGTTGTGAGAAACTGGCCAAGACCATTTACTCCCACTGACATAAGGAGTGTCCTGGGCCTAGCCAGATACTATAGAAGGTTTGTGCAATATTTCTCCACTATTTCATCCCCACTTACCCAGATGACTAAAAAAAACTAAGTTTGTGTGGACAGATGAATGTGAGAGGAGTTTCCAAATTCTAAACGACCGATTGACTTTAGCCCCAATATTGACATTGCCTGAAGGGAATGATGGGTTTGTCATGTATTGTGATGTATCGAGGATAAGATTGGGTTGTGTGCTAATGAAAAATAGTAAAGTGATTGTCTATGCTTCAAGACAGTTGAAAATGAATGAGTAGAATTAGCTGACTCATGATCTAGAGCTTGTGGCGGTAGTGTTTGCCCTAAAGATTTGGCAATATTACTTGTATAGAGTTCATATGGATGTCTTCTTCGATCAAAAGAGTCTCCAACATGTATTCACCCAAAAGTATCTCAATTTGAGGCAACAGAGGTGGTTAGAGTACTCAGTATGAGTGTGAAGTATCACCCCTGAAAGGTCAATTTAGTAGCTAACACCCTTAGTAGAATTTCCATGGGTAGTGTGTCTCATCTTGAAGATAATGGAAAAAGGGAGTTAGCCGAAGATGTTGATAAGTTGGCTAGACTGCGAATGAAATTGAGTGAGTTCGGAAGTGGTGGTGCAATGGTTGTTCATGGGTCCGCATCTTCTTTGGTTGATGAAGTTAAAGCTAAGAAAGACCTTGATTCTACGTTGGTTAAGTTAAAAGAATTAGTGAAAGATGAAAAGATAGAAAGACTTCTCATAAGGGAGAGATTGTGTACTCTGATATCAAAGGTGGTTGTATGTGCCAAATGATAGTGAGTTGAAATAGTTGATCATACAGGAGAGCCATAACTCTTCGTATTCCATTCATCCTGGTACTACAAAGATTTATTGAGACTTGAAGAAAATTTATTGGTGGAACGGAATGAAGAAAGATATTGCTTAATTTGTATCTGAATGTGCTAATTGCCAACAAGTCAAGGTTGAACACCAAAGGTCGGGCGGCCTCACACAAGACATTGATATTCGTAATTGGAAGTAGGAAGAGACCCACATGGACTTTGTAGTTTGGTTTCCAAAGACCAAAAAGCATTTTGACTCCATATGGGTGATAGTTGACCGCATGACAAAGTCAACTCATTTCTTACTGGTCAAGACTACATTCAATACTGAGGAGTACACCCGCTTATATATCTGAGAGTTGGTGAGGTTACATGGGATTCCATTGTCCATCATATTGGATCGGGCAGTTCAATTCGCTTCTCACATTTAGAAGTCTTTTAAAGGGGACTTGGCACAAGGTGAAGTTGAGTACTGATTTTCATCCCCAAACCAACGGGCAAGCCGAAAAGACTATTCTAACATTGGAAGACATGTTGAGAGCTTGCGTGTTGGAGTTTAATGGGAGTTGGGATGAGCATTTGCCACTTATCGAGTTTGCATACAATAATAGCTTTCATGCAAGTATTGGGATGACACTATTTAAGGTGTTGTATGGTACGAGGTGTAGATCGCCCATTGGGTGGTTCGAAGTCGGTGAGGTGGGCATTAATAGGACCTGACTTGGTGATGAATGTTATGGAGAAAATTAAAAGCATAAGAGAGAAATCACAAATATCCCAAAGTCGGCAGAAGTCCTACTCCAATGTGTGAAGAAGGGAACTTGAGTTCCAAGTTGGTGATTGGGTCTACTTAAAGGTATCTCCGATGAAAGGTGTGACTTAGTTCAGTAAGAAAGGAAAGTTGAGCCCCAAGTATGTGAGACCCTATAAGGTGGTGAGAAAAGTGGGAAAAGTGGCATATGAGTTGGATCTACCCAATGAGTTGCATTTGATTCATTCGGTCTTCCATGTATCGATGTTGAGAAAATTCATAGGTGACCCAAGTTCCATTGTTCCTTTGCATGATTTGAACATTGAAGAGGAATTGAGTTATAAAAAGGTATTAATTGAAATCCTTTTATCGTTGATTTTTCCCTCTTGTCCCATGCACGATTAGTCTTTGCTACATTCTCTAGTCGTTTCGCCACAATGGGAAAACCGCAATCCAAGAATGAGCCTCCTGTTATGGTGTCTGCCACTGCTTTGCAATTATCATCCAATGCCCGAAGAAGATCTCCACTAAGGAATCCTCAACAATCTTATGGTTTGGAGCACTTCTCAAACACTTTGTGAACCTCTCCAATGCAGTACTGATAGAATCATTGGGCAATTGCTCGAAGTTATTTATTTAATCCTTCAGCTTCTACTTCTTTGACTTGGAAAAAATGCCTCTCCAAAAAGGCAATCTGCATTTTCTCCCAAGTTGTGATAGAACCTTGTGAAAGTTCGGATAACCATTTTGTTGCTCCACCTGTGAGAGATAACAAGAAGAAACAGAGCACAACAACATCCATGGATAGATTTTGATTTTCCATCATGCTTTTGCAGATGAAAACAACATTGTGTAGATGGTTATGTAGATTCTCCGATGGTAAGCCCATGAACAACCCTCTATTCTACAATATCTGCAGTAACCCACTCGATACAAAAAACTTAGTATCATCTAGTAAAGGAGGTAATATAATAGCTCTCGTGACATCCACTACTATAGGGTCAAGTTTACATTGATTAAACCCATCAGCAACTTCTTGTTGATCCTGTGGTGGTCGATTCACATCCTCAAGTGGTGGTGGATCTTGATCATTCATACTGAGTGTAATGTTTGTAGCATCATTTGCATTATTCTGGGTCATTCTTCCTAATGTTCTCTAGATCTCTGGATCAAATGGAGTCAAGGGACTACCTCAGTACTAAGCATACACTACACCTGTATGTTGAAACAAAACAAAAACAACAAAAATAAGTAAAATAAGAAAAATAAGGATTAACTCACGAATCACCCTAATTAAACCAATCTAAAAGCTGTATTTCCCAGCAACTGTGCCACATTTGATCATGCCCAAACTACACCTCCCAATTAATGTATAAAATACAAATTCAAAACAAAATAGGATAACTGGGTCGGCAACCTCCAAAAAGTGCTCTACGGGCCGTATAGTTATTGACGGCTCGTGGTTGGGCTTTCGTAAACTGTTGCTCTGATTCTGGACTTGGCTTCTTTGACACCCCTCTACAGCCCGTAAAAGCTTTTACGGCTTGTGCGAGGTTTCGTTTGATGGGATTTCAGAAAGTCCTCAATCTCTGGTCCTCAGGGACGAGAGTTGGTCTACGACTTGTAAAGTGTTTGCCGACTCATCTACATTTTCATAAACCAAACTTTAAAAATCCACCCTTCACTGAAATTGCAAATGAAGCCTCCTTCACGAATCGTAGAATACTCTACGACCCGTAAAGAGTCTCGTGGATCCTTAAATTCAGCAACTTCTGCATATTTTGCCCAAACATTGTGCTGACCCTTAAATCTTGTAAAACAAACACAAAAACACATTAAACTTACTAACATCGCATTGAGAACACATAAAATTTTAAAAGCATCAAAAGTGTTATATTTTGATAGCACATCACTTTGTAATGGAAAATTAGGGTCATGAATGGGTTCAATGAATAATTGAGCTAAACTCATACCATTAGATGAAAATCATGTAGGAATCATGCAATTGAAATTAATTTGGATCATTAGTAAAAGAACCCACATCAATTCAACAAGTCCTAATCATCATATACTTGAAATCACTTGGATTCACTTGGAAATCATAGAAATTATAATTCTTCATAATTCATGTATGATAATCATGTAGTAATCATAATCCAACCATTTGGAATGTCATCATAAAAATCCATAGAAATTCATGCTCAAACTTTGAGAAATGGGAGATTTGAGTTGGACTTCATGGATGAATCTAGTACATGAATGGATACCTACATACCTCAAGTAAGAAGCTTGTGAAAATTGACATGAATAGACCTTTAAATCCTTAACAAGAACTTGAAATCCTTACTCTAATGGAGTTCTTTCTTAGAGAGAGAAAAATTGAAATTTGGGAGAGGATTTTGATCGTGAATAAATTAGAATAAAATAGGAATATGCTTTATAGGAATTCAGTTGATTAAGTTAGTTAGGAGGGTTAAAATGATATAATTTAGGAGTTAAATGGATTAGAAATGGTAAAAAATTCCTTCATTTAAAAACAATTGAACTCATCTACGAGCCAATGTTTACGGGTCGTAGAATGCTGTACAAGTTGTACTTGGCCCTTTTACAGGGCGTGCCACAAAGTTTTAGCTACTTAAAACTAAACCTCTCAAACAATGAACCAATAGTACAGTCGATAGTTCCATTTATGGATCGTAAATCCCCTCGCAGAACCTCTCTAGATTTAGAAAAATTTTCATTGCTTGGGGTCCCTTTCACGACCTAGTTTTTGGGTCATATTCCTAAGTATGTGATGGATTCCAACCTATGTGAAGTTTAAATGCATACATGGTTTTTTCAATATGTCAACACACATTTTCACAATTCCAAGTGTTCATGGTCATCAAACCCAACTTGGAATCTAGGTCAAATCACAGAGAAATGCTCCAGTTAGAATTCAATTCAAGAAGTCACAATGGTGCTTTAATCTTTTGTAGAATGAGCAAGAATCATATAAAACAATTATCCAAAAGTAAAGCATGGGGGAATTCATCACCACAGCAAAACAATAATCTCTAGGAACAAGAGAATTTAATTGGCTTCTAGGGAAACCACATAGACATACAAG